>NW_025572798.1:0-13468 GCF_020424385.1 Procambarus clarkii
TGAATGGATGTCGAGGGCATTTGGTGTCAATTGCCGGCTGGAAAGATATTGCAAATCAAATGCAATATCTTTCATAGACAACTGGGAACACTTCTATGGAAGAAATTAAATGTATGCTCGTGATGGGATGCATCTATCGAGAGCTGGGGTTGTTGCTGTTGCGAACTCGTTGGAAGAAGTGGTTAGAGGTGTTTGTTTGGGTTTAAACTGTTAGTAGATAGAGGTATGGGAATTGATTCTAAGGAAGGAGGTAATAAAAGTATGTGTTTGTGGGAAAAAGGAATTGGCAAAATGATCAGGGAAAGAGAAGGGCCTCAAAATAACAATTCACTTAGGGTATATTACACTAACAGTAGAAGTCTAAGAAATAAAATTAACGGATTAAATGCTCTTGTCTGCACAGAAAAAATAGATATTATTGCACTTACCGAAACGTGGATGAATGTAGAAAAAATTAGAACTATTAGCTGAATATCAAATAAATGGATTTAAACTATGTCACACAGATAGAAATATTAGACGAGGAGGTGGAGTAGCCGTATATGTTAGGGACAATTTGAAATGTAGTCTCAAAGAGGGAATCAAAACTGAGCCACAGACAGAAACTATTTAGATAGAATTAAACGAAAAAGCTAATAATATTATAATAGGAGTTATATATAGGCCACAAAATTTAGACAGAATGGAAGCAAAGCATCTATGGGATGAAATATCTAGAGCATCTAGATCTAACAGTATTTATGTCATGGGTGACTTTAATTTTAGTGGAATAAACTGGTTGAACAAAACAGGGAATAGTGAAGCAGAAGATTTTCTAGAATTAATTGACGATTGCTTTCTTACGCAACACATTAAGGAACCAACGCGGGAAAATAATATTTTAGATTTAGTGTTAACTAACAGGGAAACACAAATTAATGACATCGAAATAGGGAGTGAGCTAGGGAACAGTGATCACAAAGAAATCAGATTTAGCATAGAATGGAATAGACCAGTAGGAGAAAATTCTGTTAAAGTGCCAGATTTTCGAAAAGCTGATTTTAATAGCCTAAGAAATTTTTTGGGTCAAATTGATTGGAAAACCTTGGGTAGGGGTGTGGGCCGATCTTGGCGCGAGACATTAACCCAGCGATAGGTGACGTAAAAGAGGTCACTTTAGAACATGAATTCGTACAACTGGTTAGAAATGTTAAAAAAGAGATAAGGAAAGCAAAAAGAAACTATGAAGTTCGCATAGCAGGGCAAGCAAAGACAAATCCTAAAGTTTTTTTTCAGTTATATCGTACTAAGACTAGGGACAGGATAGGTCCATTAAAAACTGAGACAGGTCAAATAACAGATAGTGATGAAGAGATGAATAGTATTTTTATTAAATATTTTGTATCTGTATTTACTAAAGATGAACTGAACAATATGCCTTCAGCCAAAGAAGTCTAATTAAATTTTCATTAAATTAATTCGGAGGAGGAATCACTATCACTTCAAGTTGATCTAGATAGGGTTTTGAAATGGTCAAAGGATTGGCAGATGCAGTTTAATGCTGATAAATGTAAAGTTCTGAGGTTAGGTAATGATGATAGAGTTACAAGATACGAGCTAGATGGTGTTGAGATTGCGAAGTCGGATTGCGAAAGGGATCTGGGAGTTATGATTAGTAAGAATTTAAAACAAAAGGATCAATGCATAAATGTTCGTAATAAGGCAAATCGGACACTAGGATTTATTAATCGCAGCGTTAGTAACAAGACACCTGGTGTGGTTCTCAAGCTATATCTTGCTCTAGTTAGGCCCCATTTAGATTATGCAGTTCAGTTTTGGTCGCAATATTAGAGAATGGATATAAATTCACTTGAACGTGTCCAGCGTAGGATGACTAAGTTAATTCCCCAAATTAGAAATCTGTCATATGAAGAAAGATTAACAAAGCTTAAGTTGCATTCACTGGAAAAGCGAAGAGTTAGGGGTGACATGATAGAGGTTTACAAGTGGGTGAATGGACATAACAAAGGGGATATTAATAGGGTATTAAAAGTATCAACACGAAATAATGGGTATAAATTGGATAATTTTAGATTTAGGAAAGACTTGGGTAAATACTGGTTCAGTAACAGGGTTGTTGATTTGTGGAACCAATTACCGCGTAACGTGCTGGAGGTGGGGTCCCTCGATTGTTTCAAGCTCGGGTTGGACAAGAATATGAGTGGGATTGGGTGGTTATAAATAGGAGCTGCCTCGTATGGGCCAATAGGCCTTCTGCAGTTGCCTTTGTTCTTATGTTATGTTCTTATGTTAAGTTGATCTAGATAGGGTTTTGAAATGGTCAAAGGATTGGCAAATGCAGTTTAATGCTGGTAAATTTAAAGTTCTGAGGCTAGGTAATGATGATAGAGTTACAAGATACGAGCTAGATGGTGTTGAGATTGCGAAGTCGGATTGCGAAAGGGATCTGGGAGTTATGATTAGTAAGAATTTGAATCAAAAGGATCAATGCATGAATGTTCGTAATAAGGCGAATATGACACTGGGATTTATTAATCGAAGCGTTATTAACAAGACACCTGGTGTGGTTCTTAAGCTATATCTTGCTCTGGTTAAGAACAAAGGTAACTGCAGAAGGCCTATTGACCCATACGAGGCAGCTCCTATCTATAACCTCCCAATCCCACTCATATACTTGTCCAACCCGCGCTTGCAACAATCGAGGGAACCCACCTCCACCACGTTACGCGACAATTAGTTCCACAAATCAACAACCCTGTTACTGAAACAGTATTTACCAAAGTCTTTCCTAAATCTAAACTTATCCAATTCATACCCATTGTTTCGTGTTGATATTTTTAATACCCTATTAATATCCCCCCTGTTATGTCCATTTATCCAATCGTAAACCTCTATCATGTCACCCCTAACTCTTCGCCGTTTCCAGTGAATGCAACTTAAGCTTTGTTAATCTTTCTTCATATGAAAGATTTCTAATTTGGGGAATTAACTTAGTCATCCTACATTGGACACGTTCAAGTGAATTTATATCCATTCTATAATATGGCGACCAAAACTGAACTGCATAATCTAAATGGGGCCTAACCAGAGCAAGATATAGCTTAAGAACCACACCAGGAGTCTTGTTGCTAACACTTCGATTAATTAATCCCAGTGTCCTATTCGCCTTATTACAAACATTCATGCAATGATCCTTTTGTTTTAAATTCTTACTAATCATAATTCTTACTACTTTTAGCAATCCGACTTCGCAATCTCAACCCCATCTAGCTCGTATCTTGTAACTCTATCATCATTACTTAGCCTCAGAACTTTACATTTATCAGCATTAAACTGCATTTGCCAATCCTTTGACCATTTCAAAACCTTATCTAGATCAACTTGAAGTGATAGTGAGTCCTCCGAATTAATTTCCCTACCGATTTTCGTATCATCAGCAAATTTGCAAATGTTGCTACTCAAACCTGAATCTAAATCATTTATATATATTATAAACAACAGAGGTCCCAGGACAGAGCCCTGAGGTACTCCACTAACAACATTATCCCACTCTGACTTAACCCCATTTATACTAACTCTGTTTCCTTTGGAATAGCCATGCCCTAATCCAAGTTAATATAGCACCCCCAATACCATGAGCTTCTATTTTTTTAATTAGTCTTTCATGTGGCACTGTATCAAAAGCTTTGCTTAAGTCAAGGTACACAACATCACAATCCTTACCACTATCAACTCCCTCAACTATGCTGGAATAAAAAGTTAGCAAATTTGTTAAACATGAACGGCCATTTGTAAAACCATGTTGCGACTCAATTATTAATTTATGTTTTTCAAGATGGACACGAATTGAATTTGCAATTATTGATTCAAGTAACTTTCCCACAATAGACGTTAGGCTAATTGGCCGATAGTTTGACGCAAGTGATCTATCTCCTTTCTTAAAAATTGGTACCACATTAGCTACCTTCCATGACTCTGGCACTCTGCCTGACTCTATTGATTTATTAAATATGGTAGACAGTGGCTCGGAAAGCTCCTCTTTGCATTCTTTAAGCACCCTGGCAAACACTTCATCCGGCCCTGGGGATTTGTTTGGTTTTAGTTTTTCTAATTGTTTAATTACATCCTCCCTGGTAACTGCTAAACTAGTCAAACTGTCCTCATCCCCACCCACATAGACTTGTTCGGCTGAAGGCATATTGTTAAGTTCTTCTTTAGTAAATACAGATATAAAATATTTGTTAAAAAGCCTACTCGTCTCCTTGTCATTATCCGTTATTTGACCTGTCTCAGGTTTTAATGGACCTATCCTTTCCCTAGTCTTAGTTCGATATAACTGAAAAAAACTTTAGGATTTGACTTTGCTTGCTCTGCTATGCGAACTTCATAGTTTCTTTTTGCTTTCCTAATCTCTTTTTTAACATTTCTAACCGGTTGTATGAATTCCTGTTCTAAACTGACTTCCCCATTCTTAATCCTTTTGTACCAAGCTCTCTTTTTACCTATAAGGTTCTTTGAATTATTTGTTATCCACTTTGGGTCATTAGTATTCGATCTATTCAATTTGTATGGTATACTACGTTCCTGTGCTTTGTTTTGAATATTCTTAAATAAGTTATATATTAAATCCACATCGAAATCCCCTTTTACATCACCTATCGCTGGGTTCATGTCTCGCTCCAAGACCTGCCCACACCCCATACCCAAGACATTCTAATCTATTTGACCCAAAAAATTTCTAAGGCTATTAAAATCAGCTTTTCGGAAATCTGGCACTTTAACAGAATTTTCTCCTACAGGTCTATTCCATTCTATGCTAAATCTGATTACTTTGTGATCACTGTTCCCTAGCTCACTCCCTATTTCGATGTCATTAATTTGTGTTTCCCTGTTAGTTAACACTAAATCTAAAATATTATTTTCCCACGTTGGTTCCCTAATGTGTTGCGTAAGAAAGCAATCGTCATTTAATTCTAGAAAATCTTCTGCTTCACTATTCCCTGTTTTGTTCACCCAGTTTATTCCACTAAAATTAAAGTCACCCATGACATAAATACTGTTAGATCTAGATGCTCTAGATATTTCATCCCATAGATGCTTTGCTTCCAATCTGTCTAAATTGGGTGGCCTATATATAGCTCCTATTATAATATTATTTGCTTTTTCGTTTAATTCTATCCAAATAGTTTCTGTGTGTGGCTCAGTTTTGATTCCCTCTTTGAGACTACATTTCAAATTGTCCCTAACATATATAGCTACTCCCCCTCTTCGTCTAATATATCGATCTGTGTGAAATAGTTTAAATCCATTTATCTGATATTCAGCTAATAGTTCTCTATTTTCTACATTCATCCACGGTTCCACAATTGGTTCCACAAATCAACACAGGGGTGTTGATTTGTGGAACCAATTACCGCGTAACGTGGTGGAGGTGGGGTCCCTCGATTGTTTCAAGCGTGGGTTGGACATGTATATGAGTGGGATTAGATGGTTATAGATAGGAGCTGCCTCGTATGGGCCAATAGGCCTCCTGCAGTTACCTTTCTTCTTATGTTCAATTGATTGATTGATTGATAAAGATTAAGCCACCCACGAGGTGGCACGGGCATGAATAGCCCGTAAGTGGTACATTTTTTTTTCTCAGTATTCTGAGGTTGCATTTAACCATCAAGCTGTTATCGCGGGGGAGGATACTGCTTCACAGTCTTTATGAGGGTGTCCAGCTGCTGGACACCTTTGTTAACCAGGAGAGTGGCTGTGTTGATGGCTTCAGGGTGGCCACTGCATGATTCAGGAACTCTTAAAGCTCTTCTAAGGTCATCGGTTGCTTCACATTCCAGAAGATAGTGAAGTAATGGCTTTTCTGTGACAGTTTGGCAGAAGATGCACTCTCTCTGTCGGGGTTCACCAATCTCCCAGTTGCATCTGTAACCTAGACGTAGTCTATATAGCCTAACTGCTATTTCCCTGTGGATTCCTTTTGGGATATTTAACCTTTCTAATTTGGTTGCCTGAAGATACCATGTTGCAGATGGCGAACCTTCAGCTATTCTCTGGTGCAGGTAGGCTTTGTTGAGATGTGAGAGTTTTTTGGTGATGATGTTTTTTATGTTCTCTAGGCTGGGTTGAATTGTTTTATGTATCACTGGATGACGAGTTGCCAATTTAGCAATTTCATCAGCTTTTTCATTTAATGGGATTATAATATGGGATGGGATCCAGTTTAAAGTTATGTTGAGTCCTTTGTCTTTAGCGACTGCTCCAAGATACAAAATGGTGGTAATTATTTCCACATTATCTTTCCACTGTTTTTGTCCTAGTATTTGAAGTGCAGCTTTTGAGTCTGTGTGTATGATTGCATTTTGAGTGTTTTTGTGCAATCACATATGCGAATGCCTGTTGTATGGCAAACAGCTCAGTTTGGGTTGATGATACTAGTCCTCCCAGTCTCCAATATGTCTGAATGCTTCTCTAAACGCTGGTCGTGCAAAGAGCAGCGCAAGCACTCTCATTTTCTGTGTCCACCGATCCGTCTGTGAAGATGTGGGTGGCTCCTGCTACTGCTATGCTATACATTTGCTCTTCTATTATGCGCCTTAGGATTGTCGGATCATAGGCAGCCTTTTTCATTGGGAGACTTTCTGTTACTATTTTGAAATTAGGCTCTTCCCACGGCGCGGAAGGAGTGTAATTTGGGTGTGGATGATCACCCTCTCTATCAAGAATCATGCTTTTTAAATGTAGTCTGTTTAGGACTTTTCCTGCTCTTGCAACCCAAGAGTTTCCATTGTTTTGGCCTAGTACAACCACCAAGGCCTGCCGTACTGGGATTGGATCAGAAGAAATAATTATCTTACTGATAATTGTAGCTGTCCTTTGTGATATTCTTTCTTGTAGAGAGGGCAAACCCGTCTCCAGTCTAAGAGTTTCAAGCCTGGTCCACATGGGGGCTCCCAGTGCAGCTCTCATAGCATTGTTTTGGGCAACTTCAAGCTTTTTCCACTGTTGGTGTGATAGATTTGTGAATGCTGGTGCGGCATAATCGATCACTGATCTGACTGCCTGTACATAGTATGTGCGAAGGACTTGCAGATTGGCTCCTCCAGAAAGGGAGGTTAGCGACCTGAGGATTGCCGTCCGGGCCGCAGTTCGCTCTCTCAAGTAAGTGACCTCAGCATTAAAATTCATGTGTGTGTCCAGGATGATTCCTAAATCAAATCATCTATGTGTCGACCCATTCTATTGGTTGACCCTGTACTGTGAGTTGGATGTTAGGCTTCGCTATTATTATGGGCATGGCTTTTGACTTTGAATGGTTGAGTTTGATACCAATCTGTTTTGCCTCTTTACTGATGCAGTCTAAGCATTTGGGTGCAAGGCACGCCGCATCCCTTCCTTTTATGATGATGACAAAGTCGTCCGCGTAGTTTAGCAGCCTGCAGTGATGTGGGAGTTTCAACCTCATTATTCTTTCCATTAAACAGTTGAAGAGAAGAGGGCTCAGAATACCTCCTTGCGGTGTACCATTTTCATGTCTTTTGTACTCAGAGACTGTGCCATGAAGTTTTACTCTTGCTTCTCTGTTTATGAGACAGTTTTTGGTCCAAGAGAGCAGGTTGCCTCTGACCTCTTTGTCAATGAGGCAGCAGAGAATAGCTGGGGCGCTAGCCAGTTCAAAGGCTTTTTCGAGGTCCAGGAATATCAGCATTCCTGGTCTGTCATTCAAGTGGGCTAACAGAGTTGTAATACATTCCACTGTGCCAACCCCTCTTCTATAGGCATACATATCATGGTGCAGTTTAGGCATTTTCCACTCCAGTCTGTTGAGTGCCATTCTGTCAGCCGTCTTGGCTGCACAGCTTTGGAGAGAGATGGGCCTGGGATTAGCTGGATCTTTGGGTTTTGGGATCGGCACTATGTCTGCTCTATTCCAAGCAGAAGGTCTAGTTTGAGATGTCCAGGCTAAATTAATTAACCTTAGGTATGCAGCGTCTCTCTCTGGGCCGAGGTTTCTAATCATTTTATAGGTTATTTTGTCGGCTCCAGGGGATGTATCCTTGGAGTTTTTCTTAGCCCGATTGAGCTCATCCAGTGTGAAGGGGGCATTAGTGTCAGAGAGTTCTTCACATGCTGTAAGGATTCTGTGCCACCTTTCTTCCTCTAGTCCGGTCTGTACTGCTAATACATCTGGTGGAAGTTGATTGCTGGCTGCTCTCTCTGCAAACCTGATTGCCAGTACTTCGGCTTCCTGTTGAGGATCCTTGGGGTGTGGAGCTTTAGGTGTTTTATTCCCTTTGGCCCGGTGAATTTGCTGCCACATCTCTCCGAGAGAGGTGTGTTCATTCAGGTGTGAACACCATTCCAGCCACTTTTGTTCTTTTATTTGTCTGGTCTCTCAATGTACATGTTCCTTGACCTCACAAAGTAAGATCCTGTTGCGGTCACTTGGCTGCTTTTTGTATAGCTTTCTTGTTCTATTGAGTCTATGGTTGAGTTCTTTGACACGTTCGCAATAGTACCAATGATCTTTATGGTGTCCGGTGGACTGTTTTTTCAGTGGGATTGAGTGGTTGGCTGCACTTTGAATCGCTTTGACAAATTCTTGTTCTGCCTGATTAATGTCTTCGGGAAGATCATAGTTTCTTTGCCACTCTGAAATGAGGTTTTGAAATCGGTCCCAGTTTGCTAAAGCAAAGTTCCAGGCTTCAGATGGAGGCGGAGGTGGGGTGGGTAGGTCTAACTGAAGATCAATTTGGACCCAATAGTGGTCGCTTGTCAGTGTGGGCTCAACTGACCATGTTGCTGCATCTCTTCGGGAGGCTGAAACGAAGGTTAGGTCTAATCTGCCTCCTTGGATGTGGGTGGGTTCATTCTTGTTTAGGATTTGTATTTCTGGAAGCTGGTCCAGTAGATGTGTAATGTGTATGCCGGCTTCATTTGTTCTGTTCGAGCCCAGTGCCAATCGATGATGGGCATTAAAATCTCCACAAATGATTGTGTTTGTTGTTGTCGCGTGTCCAAATAACACAGAGAGATCCATTTCGGCTTGTGGAGACCTGTACACATTGAACACTTCAAGTTTGTCGTGTCTTAGCTCAATTGTGACTCCCATTACCTCTGTCCCTGCTCCACAATTGGGTGGGCTGGTTATGGATTTGGAGATCAGGTCACGTTTTACATAGATTGCACATCCCCTGGATTGCCCATTGATCCATGGAAGGAAGAAGCCTCGATAGCCTGAGATTTTAGGTTCTAATCCGGCTCGAAGCAAGCTCTCCTGTAGTATCAGGATGTCTATGCCCTTGGTTGCTGCTATGCTATGGCTACTGCAATGTCTCTGGATATCTTTTTGGTACCCAGTGGCTATATTATCTCTGATGGATAACAATGCCTGGAACGAAGAGGCATTGGAATCTCTCGGCATTTTTGTGTATGGTTCATGGCGTCTTTGCCATTGATGATGACCACAAAGTCGTCGGCAATAAATTATACAACAATACCATTATTTTGTACAGGAGGGGCGTGAAAAGGCAAGGCATGGCTCGCACAAGGATACTAATACGATCCAGAAAATATACAACGCCCTGGACTTGATGAGGAACCAAACCTTCGAAATTCCATTTATAGCCTTTTATAGGAAGGAAGAGGTCCGCCCTGAATTAAACATTCGTGATTTATGGAAAATCTATCGTTGGGATGAAAAGGTATTGATACTAAATATCAACTTAATTATATCAGATAAACCATTTATGAAAAATATCAACTTAGTTATATCAGATAAAGCGTTCGAAATTTGACGTTTAATAATCTTTTATTCTCTAAGAAAATTTAAATTTGTGGAATGAACTATTTTTAATATATGCTAAAAGATTCTGTATATGATATATTGAAAAAGTGCCTAATCATGATGCAGCACAGGTTTGAACTACAATCAATTAGTCTGATATCAGTGATAAAGCACGTCGCAGCTTTAAAATGCAAAGAGCCAGCATCAAGGGTTCGACAGACAACCTAGATGCTGAACTTGTATCCATTATAAATTACAGATTGACACGAATTATCTAAAATTTTATATCATTTAATTATAAATGAATTATAAATGAAGAATAAGTATTGTAATTATTAAAGATGCACAAATCAATAATGCACTAACCCTTAAATACTTAACTTGTAAATTTTTTCACAGTGGTGTCAACTGAAGTATCGCAAGGAGAACTTGCGGTCACTCTTCCAGTCAATGAGAGAATACCAAGGTGATCACATCACGAAGGACCCAGATGGTTCACATCTAGAAAATATGCGCATTCTTCAGGAGGAGGACATTGTAAGGTGAGATGATATATTACATTATGTAAAACACTTGCCATCATGCCATTATGTAAAGCATTTATTCAATTCTGGGGATGACATGAGTCTGGGGATTCATGTACTGGTGGAGTATGACCCCAGTTTCTATTCAGAGTTACACAATATTCGGACTCGTCATTTGCGCCAACTAACTGTAGCCTAACATGATCCTAGCAGTTACTATATAGCACTATCGCGTGGATGTTTGTGCGAACATATATAAGTACGAACAAGCCTGAATGGTCCCCAGGCATGTAGTTTTCACGAGCATATATAAATAATATAGGCGCTGGAACTAAATAACTTCTATTATTCTGGTGTTAAATGGCATTTAAATTTTTAAAAATATTATTGCTTGCCTTAAATCAAGCAATGATGATAAACATTTTGTTTTATTTTCCAGAATTGAGGAGATTGAAACATCAGAACAGTTCAATGAGTATTACAAATTTTTCCTGCTTCACTATGGCAAAGATCAGCTATCAATGCGTGACCCCATGAAAACCAAGCACAGGAAGCAGAGAACCGCACCAAGAGTTACTAGGGGTTTTAAGAAGCATGATCATGGTGAACGGGACCAAAATGGTGCTGGTATTGAGGATGGGAAGATTCAGAGGAAAGTAGACGAATATGAGGATACAGAGGATGCAGATGAATATGAGAAGAGTGGTAATAATAAAAACAAGAAAGGTTCATTGAGAGCTAATGAGGATGTAGAAAAAGAGGTGGAGACAGAAATAGAAGAACAAATGGAGGAAGGAAATCACGAATCTGAGGAAGACTCTGAGTCTTTGAGAAGAGTTGTTCGAAAACACGAGTATGAACTTCTGCGGAAGGCTGGTATTGGTGAGTATCTTTTTGCATGATTACTTCAATGCCCCCATTTAGGTTACTTAGTTTAAGTTTGGCCTCCATATTATAGAACTGAAATATTTTCTCTTGAATCCATACAGAGAAGGATGATTGATGCCAGGTATTAGGAAACCTCTCTTATGAAGAGAGATATAAGAGAGATCTTATATCTAGAAAAGATATAGAGATATAGAAAAATTATGAGTAAGAGGTAACATAAAAGAGATGATTGAGATTATGGCATTGATATTGCTTTGAGGCATTGTTAGAAGTATTATTTTTTCTTTCTAATGTTAAAATATGAATAAAAAACTTTTATTACAATCTTTCTAATAAATATATATGTATATGACATACTATGGCCGGGATTGAGTGAGGAAGTGCAGCAGTAAACAGGTGTTGTCAGCGGTCTACTTAAGCCTCGTCCGGGGCGGGAATTGTCGCCAAGATAATTTTACTTAATTATTTCAGTGTCTGGATAAATTTAAATTTTTGGTTTCTTGCAATAATATTGATGATAAATATTCAATTTGATAAATGTGTGTAAATAACGAAAATTAACACGTGATTAACACGAAAATTTGATAAATGTATATAATAAAATGTGCAGAATATCACTATACTTAAAAATAATTTGCATGCTAGACATGAATATTATGAAGATTAAACCACACACCAGAAGATGAGGAGACGACGACATTTCGACCACCATTATCGACTATATTAATTATCCATTATTATTAATATAGACACATTAATGATTGCGACAATCGAATTGATAATGGTCATCAGACTTGCCACGCATATTTTGAACGTAATTCTTACAGCACGCATACAATATAATTTTTGTCGTAGATCTTACCATTTTTTTTCCACGTGCGGTGTTGCATTGGGCTCGATATTATTATTTGTCATAGAACGCGTATAGATAGATTAGTGTCACTAATTAGTTAAATATCATATTCTTATGAAAATTTATATTCTTAACTATATGATCAAATAATCATTCTGCTTTTACTGATACGACACTATATGCACACTCATATATCTTCATTTTTGTGCACTTTAACGAACCACGAAGAGCATAAATTCCGTGATTTGAATTTAGATTCGGTTTGTATCATTGTTTATCTAATTGTTAGCATAAACAATATTACATAACAAAGTAACTAGTGAAATGCAATATTCATAACACATTTTTAACCATTAACTTGTTTAAAATTTAAATTATTTTTTGTTATTGATTCCAAACTCAAACTTTCAGAGTCACTTACAAATAAATTTGGCCTGACTGCTGAGCAGTTTGGTGAGAACCTACGTGATAACTATCAGAGGTTTGATGTTCAACAGTGGCCAGAGGACCCCACGAGGGAAGCTAAGCAGCTCATTTCCAAGTAAGTAATGAGATAGTTGAATGATTTATCTGTAAATATACAGCTAATGGTTCTAATCACGAAATCACGTACAGCTAATCACGAAAAATAAACACGTGATATAAAAATCTGAACCCTCTCAATTCTGGCACTAATAACGTTGCAAAACACGACTAAAATCTCACTCCTGCTTTAATCCATCACTAAAAAAGGACTCTCAATTCACTAATTTAACCGCATCATCCTACTGAAAGTGTAAAATAAATCAAGGATATAGTTAAGACAAATGAATAGAATTTTAGCATTCCTTTGCGCTATGAATGTGCAAATGGCTAGAGATGAAGGGGTTTTGCCTAAATTTTGCACCTTTTGTTCAACGTTTTCCATATATTTGAATTAAAGAATGTGGGTAATAAAAAGAGGACAGAACTCCTGAAAATGTCCTTAAATCTCAGCAATATGGTAAAATAAATATTTTGTAGATATTATAATAGTTAATCTAAAGGTATCTGGGAGTTATGATTAGTAAGAATTTAAAACAAAAGGATCAATGCATAAATGTTCGGAATAAGGCAAATCGGACACTTGGATTTATTAATCGCAGCGTTAGTA
The DNA here is from genome assembly GCF_020424385.1 of Procambarus clarkii. NCBI lineage: Eukaryota > Metazoa > Arthropoda > Malacostraca > Decapoda > Cambaridae > Procambarus > Procambarus clarkii. Next base: position 13,185 of record NW_025572798.1, read on the forward strand.
ACAAGACACGGAGGACGAGTGCTGTGGTGCGCCTGCAGCGAGGAGCAGTGGGGCGCAGCCCCCCAGGCTGCTCAGAAGTTAAGGAGGTACTGAAGCGAATTTTGGTTGTGGGAGATTCCCAGGTGAGGTATTTAGACAGAACGTTTTGTGCCAGAAATAGGGGGAACAGATTAAGGGTTTGCTATCCGGGAGCTGGAATTGGTGACATTGTTGGAAACATGAATGATATTATGACGGGAAATGGGAAGAAACCCATTATTTGTATTAGTGCAGGGGGGTAATGA
>NW_025572799.1:0-35000 GCF_020424385.1 Procambarus clarkii
AATGCTTTGTCGAATCGGGCTTTAAAGTTGTGGATGGAGGTGGCTTCCACAACTTCTTCATTTCAGGCAGTTACTCATCCAGGAAGTCAGTTACTCATCTAGAAAGGCAGTTACTCATCTAGAAAGGCAGTTACTCATCTAGAAAGGCAATTACTCATCGAGGAAGGCAGTTACTCATCCAGGAAGGCAGTTATTCACCAAGAAAGGCAGTTACTCGTCGAGGATGGCAGTTACTCACCCAGGAAGGCAGTTACTCACCCAGGAAGGCAGTTACTCACCCAGGAAGGCAGTTACTCGCCAAGAAAGGCAGTTACTCATCTAGAAAGGCAGTTACTCACCCAGGAAGGCAGTTACTCACCCAGGAAGGCAGTTACTCACCCAGGAAGGCAGTTATTCACCCAGGAAGGCAGTTACTCACTCAGAAAGACAGTTACTCACCCAGGAAGGCAGTTACTCATCTAGAAAGGCAGTTACTCACCCAGGAAGGCAATTACTCACTCAGGAAGGCAGTTACTCACCAAGAATGACAGTTACTGACCCAGGAAGGCACTTACTCACCCAGGAAGGCAGCTACTCACTCAGGAAGGCAGTTACTCACCAAGAATGACAGTTACTGACCCAGGAAGGCACTTACTCACCCAGGAAGGCAGCTACTCACCAAGACCGCCAGTTACTCACCAAGACCGCCAGTTACTCACCAAGACCGCCAGTTACTCACCAAGACCGTCAGTTACTCACCAAGACCGCCAGTTACTCACCAAGACCGCCAGTTACTCACCAAGACCGCCAGTTACTCACCAAGACCGCCAGTTACTCACCCAAGACCGTCAGTAACTCACCCAAGACCGCCAGTAACTCACCAAGACCGCCAGTTACTCACCAAGACCGCCAGTTACTCACCCAAGACCGTCAGTAACTCACCAAGACCGCCAGTTACTCACCGAGGAAGGCAGTAACTCACCAAGACCGCCAGTTACTCACCGAGGAAGGCAGTAACTCACCCAAGACCGCCAGTTACTCACCAAGACCGCCAGTTACTCACCAAGACCGCCAGTTACTCACCAAGACCGTCAGTTACTCACCAAGACCGCCAGTAACTCACCCAAGACCGCCAGTAACTCACCCAAGACCGCCAGTAACTCACCCAAGACCGCCAGTAACTCACCAAGACCGCCAGTAACTCACCAAGACCGCCAGTTACTCACCCAAGACCGCCAGTTACTCACCAAGACCGCCAGTTACTCACCAAGAACAACAGTTACTCACCAAGACCGCCAGTTACTCACCAAGACCGTCAGTTACTCACCAAGACCGCCAGTAACTCACCCAAGACCGCCAGTTACTCACCAAGACCGCCAGTTACTCACCGAGGAAAGCAGTATCTCACCAAGACCGCCAGTTACTCACCAAGACCGCCAGTTACTCACCGAGGAAAGCAGTAGGGGAGATGATACCAGTCCTCTTAGCGACCACGATAGCGATGCCAGACTCCAAGTATGGCACTGTGAAGTCTATGACACTCTCTCTCTCCGAGTTGATCTTGAAACTGCTGAGTGCCATGTCGGCCCTGTGGTTGATGAGTGCCGCCACCAGCCCGTTCCACTTGTTGCCCTGTGCCCCGGTGGTAGAGAGGTGGTTAGACGGCTCGTTAGTGGGGTCAAGAGTCGTTAGTGGGGTCAAGAGTTGTTAGTGGCGTCAAGAGTTGTTGGTTAGTAGGGTCAAGAGTCGTTGGTTAGTGGGTCAAGAGTCGTTGGTTAGTGGGTCAAGAGTCGTTGGTTAGTGGGTCAAGAGTCGTTGGTTAGAGCGGCAAGAGTCGTTGGTTAGTGGGTCAAGAGTCGTTGGTTAGAGCGGCAAGAGTCGTTGGTTAGAGGGTCAAGAGTCGTTGGTTAGAGCGGCAAGAGTCGTTGGTTAGAGGGTCAAGAGTCGTTAGTTTGAGGTTACAAGGATCGTCGATTGCAGAGTCAATGTTCACAGATTGCAATCCCGGGTCGTAGATTGCAGGCCAGATCATCGTATTATTGCAAGGGGTCGTAAGTGTTGAAGTGATAGATTATACCCTCAAGAATACCGTCAATTCCCAGAGCGAGGATTTACCAATCATTTACCCACAAAACTTTACGAAACATGTACATCTTTCCACAATCGTGGCGGCTTTGTTTACATATATTAAACAGGTTATGAAATAGACTCGATCTGGTGGATAAGACCACAGACTTACAGTCAATGGTGGATAAGACCACACTTCTTCCCCACTAAATCATACAATTAACCAGGTCCTCCCGGTCCCAACACACAGGGTCCAGTATAGCAGCTCACTACAGCGAACAGGGGATATAAGGAGCCTTATACATACAGTGGGAACTAAGACTCACATTATGAGTAGAATAAGTGCGCCCCATTCCGTTCCGCTTGTCTGACTGCGGACGAGGATAATATTATATAATTATATATAAATATATATATAAATATATATAAATATATATATTTAAATATATATATATAAATATATATATATTTATTTATTTATTATATATATATAAGCAATTCTAGACTACAAGATAGCATACTAGGAGTGGAGGAACTCTAGAAGCACTCAAGCCCTTTCCATATGTTGGCTAAGAACCCAAAATCTAGGTTTTAATCTCTATAAGGAACAGGTAAGAATGTATGGAATAGAATAGCATACTTCTGTTCCTTCTCCAAGAGGTCAGGTATATATATATATACATGCAAGAGGACAGGTATATACATTCTCCAAGCGGAAGGGTGGTGGAGGGAGAGCATGGGAAGGGGGGTAGAGAGTGATGGGAGGGAAGGATAGACAGTGGGAGAGGAGGAAGGACAGGTAATGGGAAAGAGGAAAAACAAAAGCACAACTACATAACCTTTCAAAGCTTCAGAATAGATATGTATACATGGATATGTATAAATACACGTGGGGTATGTAAACATTTATTTAATTATGTATACACACGTGGATCAGTATACGTATGTGTATGTATACACACTGATATGTGTACACATGTATATGAATAGACTCAGCTAAATAGCTAATAGACCCAGCTAAATAGCTAATAAACCACAGCTAAATAGCTAATAGACCCAGCTAAATAGCTAATAGACCCAGCTAAATAGCTAATAGACCCAGCTAAATAGCTAATAGACCCAGGTAAAAGCTAATAGACCCAGCTAAATAGCTAATAGACCCAGCTAAATAGCTAATAGACCAGCTAAATAGCTAATAAACCCCAGCTAAATAGCTAATAAACCACAGCTAAATAGCTAATAGACCCAGCTAAATAGCTAATAGACCCAGCTAAATAGCTAATAGACCCAGCTAAATAGCTAATAGACCCAGCTAAATAGCTAATAAACCCCAGCTAAATAGCTAATAAACCACAGCTAAATAGCTAATAAACCACAGCTAAATAGCTAATAGACCCAGCTAAATAGCTAATAGACCCAGCTAAATTGCTAATAGACCCAGCTAAATAGCTAATAGACCCAGCTAAATAGCTAATAAACCCAGCTAAATAGCTAATAAACCACAGCTAAATAGCTAATTGACCCAGCTAAATAGCTAATAGACCACAGATAGACCACAGCTAAATAGCTAATTGACCCAGCTAAATAGCTAATAGACCCAGCTAAATAGCTAATAGACCCAGCTAAATAGCTAATAAACCCCAGCTAAATAGCTAATAGACCACAGATAGACCACAGCTAAATAGAGTAATAGACCCAGCTAAATAGCTAATAAACCACAGCTAAATAGCTAATTGACCCAGCTAAATAGCTAATAGACCACAGATAGACCACAGCTAAATAGCTAATTGACCCAGCTAAATAGCTAATAGACCCAGCTAAATAGCTAATAGACCCAGCTAAATAGCTAATAAACCCCAGCTAAATAGCTAATAGACCACAGATAGACCACAGCTAAATAGCTAATAGACCCAGCTAAATAGCTAATAAACCACAGCTAAATAGCTAATAGACCCAGCTAAATAGCTAATAGAGCCAGCTAAATAGGTTACAGGCCCAGCTATGCAATGTATGCAATTGAAAATAGTCTTTTAACAGCTGAAACAGAGACCCCCTCTCATAGAACTTTGATTATGCCTTGGGAGAAGTTAGCATAAACTTAGGATAAGTTAGGTTAGACCTTAGGATAAGTTAGGTTAGGCCTTAGGATAAGTTAGGTTAGGCCTAGGTGACTAATGGATCTCCATATCTATATTTTGCACATATAGCATCCGCCCCAATTACATAATCTACATGAACTAGCAATTAGGAGATTAGTTTAGTCAGCCACAAGAAATCTAAGATCAAAAAAACTATCTCTTAGAAAACGGGAAGCGGCGGCATGCTTGCTAGGCATCTTGAACGAAAAAATAAACAAAAAATTCAAAACAGTGTGAATTCAGTCAAGGGAAAAAATGAACAGAAAACGTTAAAAATAGCAATTAACACGAAGAAAAGTAACAGGGGAAACTAAAGAAAACACAGCAATAGTAGTTCAGAAAAAGGAGCATTCAAACCGGACCAGATTAAAGTGGATACAAGTTACAGGCCACAGGCTACAGGTTACAGGCTACAGGCTACAGACTACAGATTACAGGCTACTGATGTTAACTGGAATGTTTATATGAATATATTCAATACAGAAGTTTACTTACAGTTTCCGTTCTCTGTCATTGGAGCGGATTGAGAGAGAGAGAGAGAGAGGGAGAGACATAGAAAGGGAGAGAGAGATGAGAGAGAGATGAGAGAGAGGGACAAAACGAGAGAAACATAGAGAGAGAGAGAGAAAGAGAAAATGATCATATCAAATTAATAAGATTAATTATTGAAAATAATTACTTAATTTTATAACCAAGTTAAAAATATTTATAATTATATAATTTATAAAAATTAATATAATTATATATTAATAGTTACTTAACATCTTATACGTAATAATTAGCATAGAAAATTATTTATAATTGATATTTATTTAAATGAAAAATAATTATTAAAACGAATTTTCTGGGAAATGGGTGGAGGATAGAAGCCGAGGGAAATAGGTAAAGAAAATAGGAAACGGAAATAGGAAGAAAGAGAGAGAGAGAGAGAGAGAGGGGGGGGGGGGGAGACAAAGGTATCAACAGAAAATGGGAATTGAGGCAACAGGAATGACTAACTAATGTAGTTAGGAAAGATATGGATCTCGGAGACGTGAGGGATTATTTAGTGGGAGGAGTACATAGCCAATATGTAGTACTTTACGGTGTACATAGAAAATATGTACTGCTTCCCGGAGGTCACACACACACACACACACACACACACACACCAGCAGGCTCCCCTAAGAAGCAATATATCATCTATAGTTTCAATTTTTTTTAGTTATCCCTTAAGTATCACCGTTTACATATTAATCCTCATTAAGGATAATGAGGATCCTAGGAAGGCGTTTGACCTAACTCCTAGCAACACACAACCCAGGTCTTTGGGAGGCGCTTGGCCTAGCTCCTAGCACGACGCATTTCAGACGTATTAAACTAAAGCCAAAAGCTATCGTACTAGAAAATGGCGAAATTGACGTACTATCCCGTTTTCTGTTTACATTGGAGGCCTCACTGTTTCATATATGTAAACACAGCCTCCGTGCAATAGTGCTGTTGAATCATTGTGCAACAGCAAAACGCAGCGGACTTGGCTCGTTGTTGCAAACCCGTTACCCCGATATTGTGTGATCCACCAGACTGTTCCTGCCGCCACTTGATTCGGGTTCTTGGTAAATATTTTGTGTTCCTGTCTAGAATTAGAGTCTCCTGGGGCACCCCCCAGCCCTAGGCAGTCCTAGTTAGCTCACTCCCAGCCCTAGACAGTCCAAGCTATAGCTCACCCCCAGCCCTAGGCAGTCCTAGTTAGCTCACTCCCAGCCCTAGACAGTCCAAGCTATAGCTCACCCCCAGTCCTAGGCAGTCCTAGTTAGCTCACTCCCAGCCCTAGACAGCCCTAGCTATAGCTCACCCCCAGCCCTAGACAGTCCTAGCTATACCTCACCCCCAGCCCTAGACAGCCCTAGCTATAGCTCACCCCCAGCCCTAGGCAGTCCTAGCTACCTCAGCCCCAGCCCTAGACAGCCCTAGCTATAGCTCACCCCCAGCCCTAGACAGTCCTAGCTATACCTCACCCCCAGCCCTAGACAGTCCTAGCTATACCTCACCCCCAGCCTTAGACAGTCCTAGCTATACCTCACCCCCAGCCCTAGACAGTCCTAGCTATACCTCACCCCCAGCCCTAGAGTCCTAGCTACCTCACCCCCAGCCCTAGACAGTCCTAGCTACCTCACCCCCAGCCCTAGACAGTCCTAGCTATACCTCACCCCCAGCCCTAGACAGTCCTAGCTATACCTCACCCCCAGCCCTAGACAGTCCTAGCTACCTCACCCCAGCCCTAGACAGTCCTAGCTACCTCACCCCCAGCCCTAGACAGTCCTAGCTATACCTCACCCCCAGCCCTAGACAGTCCTAGCTATACCTCACCCCCAGCCCTAGACAGTCCTAGCTATACCTCACCCCCAGCCCTAGACAGTCCTAGCTATACCTCACCCCCAGCCCTAGAGAGTCCTAACTAGCTCACCCCCAGCCCTAGACAGTCCTAGCTAGCTCACCCCCAGCCCTAGACAGTCTAGTGCTAGGGGGGAGCTAGGTCGAGGGGTAACTATTAATAACCCACCCTGAATGACTGCTTTCAGCCCAATTAGCAGCGAACTGCCAATTAATACCCAGAGCTGTGAGTCATCTTCCCTGTCAACAGTGCCGGGTCAAGGGCCGCCTCCCAGGGCTTGCTGGAAGTCAAGAGGAAGGCAACGGTGAAGTCAAGGGAGGGACCAACAGTGATTGTGGAAGTCAAGGGAGGTACCAACAGTGATTGTGGAAGTCAAGGGAGGTACCAACAGTGACTGTTGAAGTCAAGGGAGGTACCAACAGTGATTGTGGAAGTCAAGGGAGGTGCCAACAGTGACTGTTGAAGTCAAGGGAGGTACCAACAGTGATTGTGGAAGTCAAGGGAGGTACCAACAGTGACTGTTGAAGTCAAGGGAGGTACCAACAGTGATTGTGGAAGTCAAGGGAGGTACCAACAGTGATTGTTGAAGTCAAGGGAGGTACCAACAGTGATTGTGGAAGTCAAGGGAGGTACCAACAGTGACTGTTGAAGTCAAGGGAGGTACCAACAGTGATTGTTGAAGTCAAGGGAGGTACCAACAGTGATTGTTGAAGTCAAGGGAGGTACCAACAGTGATTGTGGAAGTCAAGGGAGGTACCAACAGTGACTGTTGAAGTCAAGGGAGGTACCAACAGTGATTGTTGAAGTCAAGGGAGGTACCAACAGTGATTGTTGAAGTCAAGGGAGGTACCAACAGTGATTGTTGAAGTCAAGGGAGGTACCAACAGTGATTGTTGAAGTCAAGGGAGGTACCAACAGTGATTGTTGAAGTCAAGGGAGGTACCAACAATGATTGTTGAAGTCAAGGGAGGTTCCAACAGTGATTGTTGAAGTCAAAGGAGGCAAGGGAGGAACGTGAATGTTGACGTCAACAGGAAGCTAACAGTGAATGTGGAAGTCAACAGTGACTGTAAAAGTCAACCAGAAGCTAGCGATGAAAGAGGAAGTCAACAGCAAGCCAACAGTGAATGTGGAAGTCAGCAGCAAACCAACATAGAAACCAGAGTAATAACTGGAAGCCAACAGTGATTACAACAGTGACTGTGGAAGCCAAGCATGGGGGCAACAGCATCTTCCATCGTCTTAGAACAACACTTTCCATCCTTGCAACACACTGCAGTGTTGCCACGCGTTCCTTGCAACACATTGCAGTGTTGCCACGCGTTCCTTGCAACACACTGCAGTGTTGCCACGCGTTCCTTGCAACACATTGCAGTGTTGCCACGCGTTCCTTGCAACACACTGCAGTGTTGCCACGCGTTCCTTGCAACACACTGCAGTGTTGCCACGCGTTCCTTGCAACACATTGCAGTGTTGCCACGCGTTCCTTGCAACACACTGCAGTGTTGCCACGCGTTCCTTGCAACACACTGCAGTGTTGCCAAGCGTTCCTTGCAACACACTGCAGTGTTGCCAAGCGTTCCTTGCAACATATTACACACTTTCATTATCTCGGGCCATTCAAGGCCCGGCCACATTTCATATCTTGCAACACACACAATAAGAGTTCAGTTCCTGCAATACAGAATAATATCCCAGTTTCTAAGAACTCAAAATAAACATTCTTGCTCATAAATACAACTATATATATATATATATATATATATATATATATATATATATATATATATATATATATATATATATATTGGTGTATATGGCAGCAGGTTTTCTTTCAAACATGTTCATTGAATATGACCGCATATTCTGTATTTATTATTTTCTGGTTTAGGGCTTCTATCCCTCTAACTATTTTCTTAGCATCAGGGCTTAATATAGGAGTTCAATTAAGCCCTGATGCTAAGAAAATAGTTAGAGGGATAGAAGCCCTAAACCAGAAAATAATAAATACAGAATATGCGGTCATATTCAATGAAATATATATATATATATATATATATATATATATATATATATATATATATATATATATATATCACCATATTTTAACCTCACCTCATAGGGATTATGTCCAACCACTTGGGGCTGGACGGTAGAGCGACGGGCTCGCTTCATGCAGGTCTGCGTTCAATCCCCGACCGTCCACAAGTGGTTCATTAACAGTTGTAATGTTGCAAAATTTCAAATTAAAATCATCGTCAATCTTAAAAACCTTCCGTAAATATCAATAAAAATTTTGCATACGTGATTTTAATTAAAAGTTATAATAATTGTAACTTATTTTTTATAGTAATTTTGAAAAAACAAATGAAATTGAAACTTAATTATTTATTTTAATTAAAAAAAACTGATGGTGAAGCGAATTCTCGTAAGTTGCAGGAGCCGGCCAGAGGATTGATGGTGAGTTGCAGGAACCGCCCAGAGGATTGATGGTGAGTTGCCGGAACCGCCCAGAGGATTGATGGTGAGTTGCCGGAACCGCCCAGAGGATTGATGGTGAGTTGCAAGAACCGCCCAGAGGATTGACGGTGAGTTGCAAGAACCGCCCAGAGGATTGACCGTGAGTTGCAAGAACCACCCAGAGGATTGATGGTGAGTTGCAAGAACCGCCCTGAGGATTGACGGTGAGTTGCAAGAACCGTCCAGAGGATTGACCGTGAGTTGCAAGAACCGCCCAGAGGATTGACGGTGAGTTGCAAGAACCGCCCAGAGGATTGACGGTGAGTTGCAAGAACCGCCCAGAGGATTGACCGTGAGTTGCAAGAACCACCAGAGGATTGATGGTGAGTTGCAAGAACCGCCCTGAGGATTGACGGTGAGTTGCAAGAACCGTCCAGAGGATTGACCGTGAGTTGCAAGAACCGCCCAGAGGATTGACCGTGAGTTGCAAGAACCGCCCAGAGGATTGACCGTGAGTTGCAAGAACCGCCCAGAGGATTGATAGCGAGTTGCAGGAACCGCCCTGAGGATTGATAGCGAGTTGCAGGAACCGCCCAGAAGATTGATAGCGAGTTGCAGGAACCACTTAAAAGATTGCTAGAGAGTTGCTGGTACCGCCCAGAAAACTGATAGCAAATTGCAGATCTTGAAAATTGATTGAGCGTTGCAGAGGGGCGACCGCCAGAGTAACTACCTTGTTTAGCAGGCCCGGACGACCCCAATATTGCATAGAGACCGAACAACAAGGACCGGAAATTAATATGAGATGCAAGAGCGGTATTATCGTGTGTTGCTGGGACTGCCTGAGACTTCAGGTGTGTTGCGGGGGCTGCCTGAGACTTCAAGTGTGTTGCAGGGGCTGCCTGAGACTTCAAGTGTGTGGTGGGGACTGTCTGAGACTTCAGGTGTGTTGCAGGGGCTGCCTGAGACTTCAAGTGTGTTGCGGGGGCTGCCTGAGACTTCAAGTGTGTTGCGGGGGCTGCCTGAGACTTCAAGTGTGTTGCTGGGACTGCCTGAGACTTCAAGTGTGTTGCTGGGACTGCCTGAGACTTCAAGTTTGTTGCAGGGACTGTCTGAGACTTCAGGTGTGTTGCTGGGACTGCCTGAGACTTCAGGTGTGTTGCTGGGACTGCCTGAGACTTCAAGTGTGTTGCGGGGGCTGCCTGAGACTTCAGGTGTGTTGTGGGGACTGTGAGACTTCAAGTGTGTTGCTGGGACTGCCCATAAGACTTCAAGTGTGTTGCTGGGACTGCCTGAGACTTCAAGCGCGTTGCTGGGACTGCCTGAAACTTCAAGTGTGTTGCTGGGGCTGCCTGAGACTTCAAGTGTGTGGTGGGGACTGTCTGAGACTTCAGGTGTGTTGCAGGGGCTGCCTGAGACTTCAAGTGTGTGGTGGGGACTGCCTGAGACTTCAAGTGTGTTGCAGGGGCTGCCTGAGACTTCAAGTGTGTTGCGGGGGCTGCCTGAGACTTCAAGTGTGTTGCTGGGGCTGCCTGAGACTTCAAGTGTGTTGCTGGGACTGCCTGAGACTTCAAGCGCGTTGCTGGGACTGCCTGAGACTTCAAGTGCGTTGCTGGGACTGCCTGAGACTTAAAGTGTGTTGCTGGGACTGCCTGAGACTTCAAGTGCGTTGCTGGGACTGCCTGAGACTTCAAGTGTGTTGCAGGGGCTGCCTGAGACTTCAAGTGTGTTGCGGGGGCTGCCTGAGACTTCAAGTGTGTTGCTGGGGCTGCCTGAGACTTCAAGCACGTTGCTGGGACTGCCTGAGACTTCAAGTGTGTTGCTGGGACTGCCTGAGACTTCAAGCGCGTTGCTGGGACTGCCTGAGACTTCAAGCGCGTTGCTGGGACTGCCTGAGACTTCAAGTGTGTTGCTGGGACTGCCTGAGACTTCAAGTGTGTTGCTGGGACTGCCTGAGACTTCAAGCGCGTTGCTGGGACTGCCTGAGACTTCAAGCGCGTTGCTGGGACTGCCTGAGACTTCAAGTGCGTTGCTGGGACTGCCTGAGACTTCAAGTGGGTTGCTGGGACTGCCTGAGACTTCAAGCGCGTTGCAGGGGCTGCCTGAGACTTCAAGTGTGTTGCTGGGACTGCCTGAGACTTCAAGTGTGTTGCTGGGACTGCCTGAGACTTCAAGTGTGTTGCTGGGACTGCCTGAGACTTCAAGCGCGTTGCTGGGACTGCCTGAGACTTCAAGTGCGTTGCTGGGACTGCCCTGAGACTTCAAGTGTGTTGCTGGGACTGCCTGAGACTTCAAGTGTGTTGCTGGGACTGCCTGAGACTTCAAGCGCGTTGCTGGGACTGCCTGAGACTTCAAGTGTGTTGCTGGGACTGACTGAGACTTCAAGTGTGTTGCTGGGACTGCCTGAGACTTCAAGTGTGTTGCTGGGACTGCCTGAGACTTCAAGTGTGTTGCTGGGACTGCCTGAGACTTCAAGTGCGTTGCTGGGACTGCCTGAGACTTCAAGTGTGTTGCAGGGACTGCCTGAGACTTCAAGTGTGTTGCTGGGACTGCCTGAGACTTCAAGTGTGTTGCTGGGACTGCCTGAGACTTCAAGCGCGTTGCTGGAACTGCCTGAGACTTCAAGTGCGTTGCTGGGACTGCCTGAGACTTCAAGTGCGTTGCTGGGACTGCCTGAGACTTCAAGCGCGTTGCTGGGACTGCCTGAGACTTCAAGCGCGTTACTGGGACTGCCTGAGACTTCAAGTGCGTTGCAGGGACTGCCTGAGACTTCAAGTGCGTTGCTGGGACTGCCTGAGACTTCAGGTGTGTTGCTGGGACTGCCTGAGACTTCAAGCACGTTGCTGGGACTGCCCTGACCAGAATAGCGCATGCTCCGGGAAATTGGAAAATGACCATAGTGTCAGGGCGAAATGTTAGAAGTTTCACCAAGATAAAGTACGGGCTCACCATAACCTGTGCTACTTGGAACTTTGATTCAGGTAGCGAATCTTTAACAACAACCAATCACGGCACATATAGGCCCACCTGAGGTTGCAACCCGTTCTCGCACTTGCTTATAGTCAATATCTTGCTTGTGAATAAGTGCATATGTGACATACTAGTATGTTAAGATATTTCAGTTAGTATCTGAAACTATACCTATATTGATATTACAGTTTTATAAAAATAATAAAACTAAACTAAAATATTTAAATAAATTGTAAAGTAACTCAGGATATTGTCAAATTTTGTATAAAATTGTTTAATAAAACTGAGAGAAAAAGTTAGTGCCTTGAAAAAATATATGGCTTGGAATATGTCACATATATACTTATTTCAATCCGTTCTCGCACTTGTTTATAGTCAATATCTTGCTTATGAGTAAGTGCATATGTGACATACAAATTTATTGCCTTACATTGTTCCTTTATCGGGGACAGGAAGCCTATACATTGTCTTATCCAAACTGCCACAAAGTCAATAACTGACCTCAACCAGGGCTCTCGACTATCAAAAGAGAGCGCCGGGGCTCACAATAGAGCACCAGGGCTCACAAGAGAGCTCCAGGGCTCACAAGAGAGCACCGGGACTCACAATAGAGCAGCAGGGCTCACAAGAGAACACCAGGGCTCACAATAGAGCACCAGGGCTCACAAGAGAGCTCCAGGGCTCACAAGAGAGCTCCAGGGCTCACAGGAGAGCACCAGGGCTCACAAGAGAACACCAGGGCTCACAGGAGAGCACCAGCGCTCACAAGAGAGCCCCAGCGCTCACAAGAGAGCACCAGGGTGCACAAGAGAGCACCAGGGCTCACAAGAGAGTCCCAGCACACACAAGAGTGCACAAAAGAGCACCAGGGCTTACAAGAGAGCCCCAGCGCTCACAAGAGAGCACCAGGGCTCACAAGAGAGCACCAGGGCTCACAAGAGAGCACCAGAGAGTCCCAGGGCTCACAAGAGAGCCCCCAGGGCTCACAATAGAGCCCCAGCGCTCACAAGAGAGCACCAGGGCTCACAAGAGAGCACCAGAGAGTCCCAGGGCTCACAAGAGAGCCCCAGGGCTCACAAGAGAGCCGCAGGGCTCACAATAGAGCACCAGGGCTCACAAGAGAGCACCAGGTCTCACAAAAGAGCCCTAGGGCTCACAAAAGAGCCCTAGGGCTCACAAGAGAGCCTCAGGGCTCACAATAGAGCACCAGGGATCACAATAGAGCTCCAGGGCTCACAAGAGAGCCCCAGGGCTCACAAGAGAGCCCCAGGGCTCACAAGAGAGCCCCAGGGCTCACATTAGAGCCCCAGGGCTCACAAGAGAGCCCCAGGGCTCACAAGAGAACATCAGGGGCTCACAATAGAGCTCCAGGGCTCACAATAGAGCTCCAGAGAGCCCCAGGACTCACAATAGAGTACCAGGGCTCAGAATGGAGCCCCCCCAGCGCTCACAAGAGAGCTCGAGGGCTCACAAGAGAGCCCCAGGGCTCAGAATAGAGCCTCCAGGGCTCACAAGAGAGCCCCATTCGCCTGCACCAAACTGCGCGTATCGTCATTCTGGGAGAAACTCCCCCAACACCACCAAAAGTGTGTTCCAGTTGATGACAGTCGGCCGTGCAAGTCTCCTCAATCACTTAACGCCCTCTTGCAACTTTTCTCGTAACTTTAACCGCCTCTGCAACTCATTTAAATCACCTTCCCCCCCCCCTTCCTTCCTGCAACACTCTTCAATCACTCAACACCGCCCCCCCAGCCCCCCCCCTCCTGCAACGTATGTTGATTTTGTTGCGAGGCCCTCGAGTGAGTTTGGTCGTATCTTCCTGCATATCATCACAGTTCGTTTGAACCAGGTACTCGGGATGGTTCATTTTGTGTAATTTGTTTTAAATGTTGTTTATAATTACAAGGGGAGGGGGGGGGGTCGTTTAGCAGAGTAGTCTACGTACTCGACTCACACTCGAGGATCACATAGTTTCATTTCACCTGATGTTCCTGTTCGTTCTAGTGGTAGTAAATAGGTGTCCGCAAGTTAGGGAACTGTTGTGGTATGAATCCTGAGCAGCTTGTCTTTCTAAAGTTCCCAAACATCAAGAAACCGTCGTACTAAGATGCCCCCTTTATCCTAACTATCCAGAGGACCGAAAACAGAAAACGGGACAGTGTCTCACTTTCGCGGAGCCGCTTCCATTTTCTAGTATGATAATTTCCACCTCATATCTCACACACACACTGGCAGGGTGCAACCCAAAACAGCTCTCTAGCTCCCGTATACCTAGTTACTGCTAGATGTATATATGTGTGTGTGTGTGTGTGTGTGTGTGTGTGTGTGTTTGTGTGTGTGTGTGTGTGTGTGTGTGTGTGTGTGTGTGTGTGTGTGTGTGTGTGTGTGTGTGTGTGTGTACTTACCTATTTGTGCCTGCAGGATCGAACTTTAGCTTATGGACCCCTGCTTTTACAGCCGTTAATTGTCTAATACAGTGACTCCTGGCCTTTTCCCCTATCACACCATCTTTATGAATTGAGTCAGCCTGTACAACCTGCTCCTTTAGGTCCTTCCATTTTCCCACTACCCTCACACTAACCTCACACTAAAGGAAAACTTCCTAACATCTCTATGACACATCTGAGTCTCAAGCATCCATCCGGGCCCCATTGTTCTGTTGATATTCATTGTAAACATTTCCTCTGTTTCCACCCTGTCAATCCCTCTAAGTATTTTGTATGTCTGTATCATGTACCCTTGTACCTCTCTCTCTTTAAGTTAGGTTAAATTAGTTTGTATTGGGCCCAGCTAGGAAATATTAGGTTCAGATAGGATAAATTAGGTTCAATTAGGATAGATTAAATCTAGATAAGATTGATTAGGATTAGTTAGCAAAGATTTGGTGCAGTAAGGATAGATTAGGTCCTGTCAGGATAGATTAGGTATGATTAGGGTAGATTATGTTTAGTTAGCAAAGATTAGGTGCAGTTAGGATAGATTAGGTTCAGTCAGAATAGATTAGGTGCGATTAGGGTAAATTATGTTTAGTTAGGATAGATTAGGCCGTTAAAATACAGCAGGGGGCAACAAAATACAGGATACAACATAAGTTATCAGTTAGGATACAACAATGCTTTCAAAGGATAGAATACAGCGATGCATCGTACCATACTGGAAGATACATCTAAATACAACAGAATACAATACAGTAATATAATATAGAGTAATATAATTCGGACCGATTAAGCAGGATACATCATAATACAGCAATATACACCATGATTTTATAAAATACAACAGAATGCATTATAATACAAGAAGACGAATCACGACAGAGTAATGAAACAGAAAAACAACAGAATACAGCAAGATTCAAAATAAACAGAATACAACAAGATTCAAAATTAACAGAATACAGCAAGATAATTCAGGATACATAATGAAACCGCAAACCTAACATAATACAAGAGCCTGATACAGCATTATTAAGCAACATAAAACCGTCAAAGTATGATACAGCAAAATACAGTAGCATTAAGAATTATACAGCATAAAACGATGGAACAATGAATACTATGATAGGATAAACTATTGTTGTACGGTATGATAAAGAAAACTACAGTAGGATAATAAATACTACAGTAGGATACAGTATACTACAGTAGAATAAAGAATTCTCAAAAACATTGAAGTAAATAAAGATACAGCAGGAATGTATTGATACATCATGAATACAATATGATAAAGCAGGATACAACAGAAATACAGTATGATAGAACAGGGATACAGCAGGAATATAGAACAACACAGGATACATTATTAATGAACAGTAATTCATAATACAGCCAAATACAGTCGGTTACAGCTGGCTACATACTGATGTGAGTTGATACAGGAAGTATACACAGGAATATTAGTAGGATACAAGGAACTGTGGAGGAATACAGAAATCATACACAATACAGGAGTGTGTGTCAATATATCAGGATACAGCAGGGTGATACAGGATACAGCAGGGTGATACAGGACACAGCAGGGTGATACAGGACACAGCAGGGTGATACAGGATACAGCAGGGTGATACAGGACACAGCAGGGTGATACAGGATACAGCAGGGTGATACAGGACACAGCAGGGTGATACAGGACACAGCAGGATGATACAGGATACAGCAGGGTGATACAGGACACAGCAGGGTGATACAGGACACAGCAGGGTGATAAGGACACAGCAGGATGATACAGGACACAGCAGGGTGATACAGGACACAGCAGGATGATACAGGACACAGCAGGATGATACAGGATACAGCAGGGTGATACAGGATACAGCAGGGTGATACAGGACACAGCAGGATGATACAGGACACAACAGGGTGATACAGGACACAGCAGGGTGATACAGGACACAGCAGGATGATACAGGACACAGCAGGGTGATACAGGATACAGCAGGGTGATACAGGACATAGCAGGATGATACAGGATACAGCGGGGTGATACAGGACACAGCAGGGTGATACAGGATACAGCAGGGTGATACAGGACACAGCAGGATGATACAGGACACAGCAGGGTGATACAGGACACAGCAGGGTGATACAGGACACAGCAGGATGATACAGGACACAGCAGGGTGATACAGGATACAGCAGGGTGATACAGGACATAGCAGGATGATACAGGATACAGCAGGGTGATACAGGACACAGCAGGGTGATACAGGATACAGCAGGGTGATACAGGACACAGCAGGATGATACAGGACACAGCAGGGTGATACAGGACACAGCAGGATGATACAGGACACAACAGGGTGATACACGACACAGCAGGGTGATACAGGACACAGCAGGATGATACAGGACACAGCAGGGTGATACAGGACACAGCAGGATGATACAGGACACAGCAGGGTGATACAGGATACAGCAGGATGATACAGGACACAGCAGGGTGATACAGGACACAGCAGGGTGATACAGGATACAGCAGGGTGATACAGGACACATCAGGATGATACAGGATACAGCAGGATGATACAGGATACAGCAGGGTGATACAGGATACAGCAGGGTGATACAGGATACAGCAGGGTGATACAGGACACAGCAGGGTGATACAGGACACAGCAGGGTGATACAGGATACAGCAGGATGATACAGGACACAGCAGGGTGATACAGGACACATCAGGATGATACAGGATACAGCAGGGTGATACAGGATACAGCAGGGTGATACAGGATACAGCAGGGTGATACAGGACACATCAGGATGATACAGGATACAGCAGGATGATACAGGATACAGCAGGGTGATACAGGATACAGCAGGGTGATACAGGATACAGCAGGGTGATACAGGACACAGCAGGGTGATACAGGACACAGCAGGGTGATACAGGATACAGCAGGGTGATACAGGACACAGCAGGATGATACAGGATACAGCAGGGTGATACAGGACACAGCAGGGTGATACAGGATACAGCAGGGTGATACAGGACACAGCAGGGTGATACAGGACACAGCAGGGTGATACAGGATACAGCAGGATGATACAGGACACAGCAGGGTGATACAGGACACATCAGGATGATACAGGATACAGCAGGGTGATACAGGATACAGCAGGGTGATACAGGATACAGCAGGGTGATACAGGACACATCAGGATGATACAGGATACAGCAGGATGATACAGGATACAGCAGGATGATACAGGATACAGCAGGGTGATACAGGACACAGCAGGGTGATACAGGATACAGCAGGGTGATACAGGATACAGCAGGGTGATACAGGACACAGCAGGGTGATACAGGATACAGCAGGGTGATACAGGATACAGCAGGGTGATACAGGATACAGCAGGATGATACAGGATACAGCAGGGTGATACAGGACACAGCAGGATGATACAGGACACAGCAGGGTGATACAGGACACAGCAGGGTGATACAGGATACAGAAGGGTGATACAGGATACAGAAGGGTGATACAGGATACAGCAGGGTGATACAGGATACAGCAGGGTGATACAGGACACATCAGGATGATACAGGATACAGCAGGATGATACAGGACACAGCAGGGTGATACAGGATACAGCAGGATGATACAGGACACAGCAGGGTGATACAGGACACAGCAGGGTGATACAGGATACAGCAGGGTGATACAGGACACAGCAGGGTGATACAGGACACAGCAGGGTGATACAGGACACAGCAGGGTGATACAGGATACAGCAGGGTGATACAGGATACAGCAGGGTCAGCCAAAACAGAAGAATTATAACAGAATACAACAGAATAATACAGAATACAGAAGAATACAACGGAATACAACATAATACAGCAGACTAAAATAGAATACAACCTACACCAAAAAAGCATAACACAATACAAAACATAATAATACAACAAAATGCATCATAATACAACGTAATACAGCAGAATACAGCAATACACTTACCTCAAGGGTCCCCCACTTGCCGTCTTCGACACGAAAAAGATCGTAGGAGAAGCCAAGCTCGTCTGAGAACTTCTGTAACATGTCGATACAGAAACCTGAACAGCACTGGTAGTATGTGCTGTTTTGCTGTGCCAAGGTCTGATTTATCACACTGTTGTGGGCAGAGAGAGACACACACAGTTAGAACAGAAACATATAGATATATATATATATATATATATATATATATATATATATATATATATATATATATATATATATATATATATATATATATATATATATATATATATATTTGTGCAATAATTGGCTGTTGATTGCTGGTGTTGACTTCTTGATGTGTAGTGCCTCGCAAACGTCAAGCCGCCTGCTATCGCTGTATCTATCGATGATTTCTGTGTTGTTTACTAGGATTTCTAATCCTAGTAAATCCTAGTAAACAACACAGAAATCATCGATAGATACAGCGATAGCAGGCGGCTTGACGTTTGCGAGGCACTACACATCAAGAAGTCAACACCAGCAATCAACAGCCAATATATATATATATATATATATATATATATATATATATATATATATATATATATATATATATATATATATATATATATATATATATATATATATATATACTCGCTGGTTCCTTCAATCAAATTCACAAATGAGAATAGAGAGATTGGTGTTCTTCAAATGGAATGGAATTTCAAATTTAATGTGTACAGGAAATCTACTAATGTGTGCTCATATATTTATTTTTCGAACACATTGCAGAAAAATACAGAGATTGCAGTAATTTTTATTATTAGCTAAAATATATGAAATTGGGGAGACGTTAAAATACCATAAACTCTTCAACAATCTTTTACATTCTCCAATCGCATCTTCAAAGCTAAACTGGAACATAGAAACTCTGTTGTGTTTCCTTATTCTAAAGAACTGGTTAAAGTTTCCCAAGTTCTGAAGAACTTTAATATTAATCCGGGTGTTCAAAAATAACAATACGATTAAGTTCATTTTAATAAAGACTCTCTCAGCCTCCCGGTCAGCAGTAAGTTGTGTGTATTCGATGCCTCGCAAGGATTGTATATTATTCGATGCCTCGCAAGGATTGTATATTATTCGATGCCTCGCAAGGATTGTATATTATTCGATGCCTCGCAAGGATTGTATATTATTCGATGCCTCGCAAGGACTGTATATTATTCGATGCCTCGCAAGGACTGTATATTATTCGATGCCTCGCAAGGACTGTATATTATTCGATGCCTCGCAAGGACTGTATATTATTCGATGCCTCGCAAGGATCGTATATTTGTGTACAACGGACAAACTGGTAAATCTTTGAATATGTGTTTATATCAACATTCGTATGCGATATGAATGGCCCCCGCAATCTAGTGCATTGTATTTATTGTCCAACTTACGTGATCGTTCTACTGATCTGGGGCCAGATTCACGAAAGCAGTTACGCCAGCATTTACGAACCTGGGGCCAGATTCACGAAAGCAGTTACGCAAGCATTTACGAACCTGGGGCCAGATTCACGAAAGCAGTTACGCAAGCATTTACGAACCTGGGGCCAGATTCACGAAAGCAGTTACGCCAGCATTTACGAACCTGGGGCCAGATTCACGAAAGCACTTACGCCAGCACTTACGAACGTGTACATCTTTCTTCAATCTTTGACGGTTTTGGTTATATTTATTAAACAGTTTACAAGCATGAAAACTTGCCATTCAACTGTTGTTATTGTTATAAACAGCCTCCTGGTGCTTTAGAGCTCATTAACTGTTTAATAATTGGAAACAAAGCCGCCAAAGATTGAGAAAAGATGCCCACGTTCGTAAGTGCTTTCGTGAATCTGGCCCCTGAGCAAAAGGTGTTGCGCAGTGCAAGGGTTTTGTAGAGCGAAATTTGATTGAGTCCGCCCTGATTAACCATCGGTCCCAATATTCTTTACGATAGCACTGGCCTGTACAAATTACATCTGCATTTACGTTCCAATATTGTAAGTCAGTTGCTAATAAGATAAATGTTAGGATCCCTTCCCTCTAATGATATACCACTGATAGGGGACGTTGGGATCATGTCCACCCATACACTTTGTTGGTTAATAAGTTAATGTAAAACGTTTTGCATCCCTGATTAGTGTAGCTTTTGTTAATAGGCTATTAATGTCTTCTCCACCTTTCGTGAATTCAGTTGCATATTTGAGTTTCAATATTGCACATCACTGCAGAGGAAATAAATGCTGAACACACATTTTAACTTCATTTCCCAACTTTCCGTGAGTTAAGAGTTGCTATCAGTATCTGATAGCTTTAGCTTGATGGTTATTTAGATTATGTAAATTCCGTAGCCCTGGATATTTGTTTATCTTGTTGATAAGACATTAATAATAATTTATTTTGTACTTTCACGTAGATTTTCTTTAGTATGTCCTTGGTCCAGTGAGTCCGTTTTCTATGGAGGACCAAAACCAATCTTCCTTTGACCTGAGATTCAAATTAATATCTTTTTTGTTGATGTGCATAATAATTCTTCCCCGATTTCGTTAAAAAAATATATAAATATATATATTTTTCATCTATCTCTCCATTTATATATCCGTCCAGCTATCTATCCGTCTATCTTCCCCATCTATCCAGCCATCTATATTTCTAACTATCCATCCAACTTTCCACATTTCTATCCATCCACGTATTTATTCACCTATCCATCCATCTTTCTATCTATTTATCCATCCATCTGTTGAATCAACTATCTATTCATCCATCTCTGTGCCTCTGTTTCTTATTAAAATATAATTGTCGACCGTGCGGAGTGAAACATTAAAAATAGAATAGTTAACCCCATTTACGTTGAGAAATGGAGTGACTATTTTAAATGGGATTCAGCATTTTCTAAGAATACGTAAGACGGATGAGACACTTGTGAGAGATAATATATACCCCCCCCCTACAGCTGAGTGGATTAAGAAAAGTTAAATTAATATAAAAATAAGAAATTCCCGGAATTCTCGGAGTTGCATATATATGTATCCATTCTTTACATAATTTTAGGCTTATTATAAATATTTTCGATTTGTGAAATTATATAACTTATTCAAACCTATAATTATGTTAATACTGTATAATTAAAGATTTTTTTATATATAGAAATGATGGAATAATCTTTCATAAACAGATTTACACTCAACAATTCTATACGAATTAATCCAGTCAATTGTATGATTACAATCTCTTTAAGTGAAAAGAATTATTTTCTTCAATTTACATTGTAAACTTGATGGATGAAGACTAGATTATTTAATTATATTATAAGATATGTTGAGATTTCTACGTTTAGGCCAACACAAGCGACATATTCCATCAGCGTTCATTCCCTCAACCGAGCACACGAAGGCTCTGCCCCCACGTCGGCTCCTGACTCAAGCTGTTCCGTATACGATTATTAACTTTTAAGTTAAGTTACTTTAGCACTTACACCTTCCTGAAAGAGATCAATACACTTGATAAGAGGTTCTAGTGGCCACTGAATATATATATATATATATATATATATATATATATATATATATATATATATATATATATATATATATATATATATATATATATATATTAGTATATTTTGGTAGCAGTCTTTCCTGTACACATATATTATTAAATATGACCGAAAAAGTAAGATTAATAATTCTAACACGAATTTTCTCAATCTTTCGTACATTTCTTTTCACTGTTGGAGGTAAATCAAATTTTTGATTTACCTCCAACAGTGAAAAGAAATGTACGAAAGATTGAGAAAATTCGTGTTAGAATTATTAATCTTACTTTTTCGGTCATATTTAATAATATATATATATATATATATATATATATATATATATATATATATATATATATATATATATATATATATAGGGGAAATTAACCGTAGCAATTGGCTTTTGTGCAGATGGGATCTGAGAGTAACTATGGGAGTGTTGTTCAATATCTTGGTTTGAGTTTTGTACATTTCCATTTTTTTGGGGAGAGGGGGTTTGGGGGGGGGGGCTTTTTTGGGAGTTTTTTTTATATAATAGCCACAGCTGACTCACAGACTCACAGACAGGCACAGACTCATATACTGACACACATACTCATACACACAGACTCAAACATACACACATAGATTTATACACAGATACAACTGATGACTTGTGGGTCAGGAATGACACCACAGTCGGTAGTGCGTGTGTGTGTGTGTGTTGTGTGTGTGTGTGTGTGTGTGTGTGTGTGTGTGTGTGTGTGTGTGTGTGTGTGTGTGTGTGTGTGTGTGATTCTCTGTCTCTCTCTCTCACTTTCCCATTATTCTACCCTACCCTTCTCCCTCCCTGCTCCTAAATTCAGGTAAAATCATGGACCATTGTGCCTCTGTTCCCCCGTCTTCACGGGGCATCTCTCCGGAGTTTCTTAAGACCTTCATTTCTTATTTCATCTTCATTCTTTATCCATTTTCTCAGGCAGGAAGAGTGGGGGAAAGAGAGAGAGAGAGAGAGAGAGAGAGAGAGAGAGAGAGAGAGAGAGAGAGAGAGAGAGAGAGAGAGAGAGAGAGAGAGAGAGAGAGAGAGAGAGAGAGAGAGAGGGAGAGAGTGAATTTGGTTACACAATCCCAAATACAGAATAATTTCAAATTCACTAACTAATCACCCTTCAAACTTCAAATACATCTGCGTCTACTTCAAAATCTAAATTCATAATAAATTAGGAGTTTAAATAAATGTCTCGCTAACATTCTCTCTCAAAAACACTTTGACGCTAAATCGAATTTTGTAAACACAAGAAATTTTAGATATTTCATTTAGATAATTTAGATATACATTTAGATAATGTTTTGAAATTATAAAAAAGTCAATATTTTGAAGTTAGATAACTTAGTAATGATCATTTTAAGGGTCTGAACTGAACGGGATACCTGTATCGACAGGTGTAGTCCACACCTGTCCCTAGACAGGTGTGGACAGGTGTACAGGACATGAACTAGACTATAGAGGAATTTACTTCATGGACCTATGGTCAAGTCTGTAATATACCTCTTAGTTAAAAAAAAGCTCTGCTGATAGGTCTTAATAACCCTCCAGAGGTTGATAGGCCTTAATAACCCTCCAGAGGTTGATAGGCCTTAATAACCCTCCAGAGGTTGATAGGCCTTAATAACCCTCCAGAGGTTGATAGGCCTTAATAACCCTCCAGAGGTTGACAGGCCTTAATAACCCTCCAGAGGTTGATAGGCCTTAATAACCCTCCAGAGGTTGATAGGCCTTAATAACCCTCCAGAGGTTGATAGGCCTTAATAACTCTCCAGAGGTTGATAGGCCTTAATAACCCTCCAGAGGTTGATAGGCCTTAATAACCCTCCAGAGGTTGATAGACCTTAATAACCCTCCAGAGGTTGATAGGCCTTAATAACCCTCTAGAGGTTGATAGGCCTTAATAACCCTCCAGAGGTTGATAGGCCTTAATAACCCTCCAGAGGTTGATAGGCCTTAATAACCCTCCAGAGGTTGATAGGCCTTAATAACCCTCCAGAGGTTGATAGGCCTTAATAACCCTCCAGAGGTTGATAGGCCTTAATAACCCTCCAGAGGTTGATAGGCCTTAATAACCCTCCAGAGGTTGATAGGCCTTAATAACCCTCCAGAGGTTGATAGGCCTTAATAACCCTCCAGAGGTTGATAGACCTTAATAACCCTCCAGAGGTTGATAGGCCTTAATAACCCTCTAGAGGTTGATAGGCCTTAATAACC
Source organism: Procambarus clarkii (assembly GCF_020424385.1). Taxonomy (NCBI): domain Eukaryota; kingdom Metazoa; phylum Arthropoda; class Malacostraca; order Decapoda; family Cambaridae; genus Procambarus; species Procambarus clarkii. The sequence continues at coordinate 24,240 of NW_025572799.1, forward strand.
CTCCAGAGGTTGATAGGCCTTAATAACCCTCCAGAGGTTGATAGGCCTTAATAACCCTCCAGAGGTTGATAGGCCTTAATAACCCTCCAGAGGTTGATAGGCCTTAATAACCCTCCAGAGGTTGATAGGCCTTAATAACCCTCCAGAGGTTGATAGGCCTTAATAACCCTCCAGAGGTTGATAGGCCTTAATAACCCTCCAGAGGTTGATAGGCCTTAATAACCCTCCAGAGGTTGATAGGCCTTAATAACCCTCCAGAGGTTGATAGGCCTTAATAACCCTCCAGAGGTTGATAGGCCTTAATAACCCTCCAGAGGTTGATAGGCCTTAATAACCCTCCAGAGGCTGATAGGCCTAAGTACACCAGCTAGGCCTAGTCCTGCTACATGTAACAGCTATGAGCCCATCATGGCTGAGACGGTAATGTGCGTGTCTGCCGACTCTAGATACGAGAGTTCAATCCCGCTATACCCCCTCAAAATGAATTAAAAAAAAAAAGACAAATTCAACATTTCTACTCCGTTAAAAATGCAACTGTTTAACCATAACCGTACAAACCTGAGCAACCCCCCTAACCCATAGAGAGTGTTGGATATAATACGTCAATATTACGGTGGTTTAATCTGTTCTAGAACGTCGGTTTTCTAACGAATTGGATACAGGCGATGTATTAGGATATAGATCAAAGCCTCATCCAAATCCTATTTCAAAATTGTAATAAATTGTCAATTCCACAGTTGGCGCCACTAGAGAGAGGCCAAGACTGCCCAACCACCTCGGCAAACGATTGGCAATTACCCCTTAACGACGTGATTGGTGTGTAAACACCCAAGGTGATCGCATCGTGATTGGAGGAGGAGGGGGAGGGGGGGGGGGGGCAAGGAGGAGAGAGAGAGACACAATTCGACCCAATTACAACAGGGATAAACCCTATTTCAGGGGAGAGTGTTTAGTAAATATTGTGTATGCGCGTTCGAGCAAGACGGGGAATTATTAGGGTAAAGTGCCAAATCATTACGACTATATAGCACTGGGAAGGGGTCAGGATAATGCTTTGGGATGGGACGGAGGGAAAGGAATGGTGTCGTAACCACTTGGTGGACGGTCGGGGGATTGAACGCCGACCCGCATGAAGCGAGACGGTCGCTCTATCGTCCAGCCCAAGCTGAGTTTGTTCCCCTAAGTTCCTCCCGCCCCCCCTGCCGCTATTAAGGTGTGTCTCACTCTGCTGGACACTTTCAGCGAAGCTCTTATAGAAATACACAGACATGTATTCATTTCACACATACATATATTCATACAAAAATACATATACAACCAAGGGCTTAAAAAAGTATTCCCAAAATAATAAGAGAGAATAATACTGAGATCATCGCTGTGTTCACTTCTGTATGTGTACGAGAGAGAGAGAGAGAGAGAGAGAGAGAGAGAGAGAGAGAGAGAGAGAGAGAGAGAGAGAGAGAGAGAGAGAGAGAGAGAGAGGTAGGCTCACAGTACATTCTCATAAAATATATGAGGTACTAGGAGCAGGCTTCAAAAAGGCTGAGGTAGGATAACAGCTCATGCTTGCATTTTCACCAGGCACGTCATTCGACAGCCCTTATGAGCCCTAGAGAGAGAGAGAGAGAGAGAGACAGAGAGAGAGAGAGAGAGAGAGAGAGAGAGAGAGAGAGAGAGAGAGAGAGAGAGAGAGAGAGAGAGAGAGAGAGAGAGAGAGAGAGAGAGAGAGAGAGAGACATAGACCATTTACCGTAATTAACACCCACATAAACACTCACATATCCTACACACCAAAACTTTTACTTCAACAAACAAACAAACACACATCATCATTACCAAGTTAAAAGTTTTAATTGTTTGTTAAATGTAACAGGTAATTATCGCCCATCTCCATCATCCTTCACGTTAAATACAGGTCACTGTTAAATTGGATTAAAAATAAATGAAATAAATTGGTTTTGTCCAATTTTTACAGTTCAATAGAACTTAAATGTTATTAACAATTGCTATACTTAACCTATTTGCCAACTGAGATAAACCCATTTTATAATTGAGGTAAACCTATTTACCAATTATTGAAATTAACCTATTTACCAATTATTGAAATTAACCTATTTACCAATTACTGAAATTAACCTATTTACCAATTATTGAACTGAACCTATTTACCAATTACTGAAATTAACCTATTTACCAATTATTGAACTGAACCTATTTACCAATTATTGAAATTAACCTATTTACCAATTACTGAAATTAACCTATTTACCAATTATTGAACTTTAATCTATTTACCAATTCTTTAACTTGACCTATTTGGCAACTGAGTTTAACCAATTTACCAATAAATGAGTTTAACAAATTTACCAATTATTGAGCTTAACCCATTTACCAATTACTGATTTAACATATAGTCGACAAAATAGGAGTACCAAAAAAAAGCTAATTGGAATATAATGGTGCCTTACAGGAAATTAATTGGCAATTGTAAACTAATCCCAATTAATATGTTAAGATATTTATAGAAATTGGTGCCAATAGGAAATCTTATAAATATAATGACTATATGATGAAAATGTAATACGATAATTGTCAAAAGGATTATCTGAATATTGAGTAAATAGGGAAAATACCCTCAATAATTGGTGAATTTGCTAAACTGAATAATTGGTAAATGTTATTCACTTCAATAATTGGCAAATTAGGGTATGCTCAATAATTGGCAAAATAGGTTAAGCTCAATAACTCGTAAATAGGTTAAGCTAATTACTTGTTATTTACTCGTAATGGCTTAATGCTGTCTCAAGATAATTGCCTACCCAATTTGCCAATTAAGGAGCATAACCCATTAACCAATTATTGAGATTAACTTATTTACCAATTATTGGTTCTAACCAATTTTAACAATTTCTTAACCTATTAATCAGTTACTGAATTTAACCTATTACCAACTGAGCGAAACTTATTTGACAATTATGAACCTATTAAATAATTGATGAATTTATCATATTTAACAATTGAGTTACACCTATTTGATAACTATTGAGCTGAACCTATTTGGCAATTATTGAACTTAATCTATTTACCAGCTATAAAGCTTAACCTATTTACGAATCATTGAGCTCAACCTATTTTGCCAGCTATTGTCGTCAACCTATTTTGCCAGCTATTGAGATCAACCTATTTTATCAACTAATAAGGTTAATATATTTACCAATTATTCACTTATCTTTAATCATTACTCAGATAAGCTTTTTGACAATTATCCTATTACATTATCCTCACACAGTCAATATAAATACGTAACTTCCTATTACTTTGCACCAATTTCTATAAGTCTCTTAATATATTAATTGGGATTAGTTTTCAAGGCCAATTAATTTCTTTACGGATACTGTTATATCCCAATTAGCTTTTGGTACCCCCTATTTTGCTGCAGTTAATTACTACTGATGACTTCATCACCTATTACATTTCCTATTAGCAGACCCTATTAGCGCTGATGTTATAACTACCCCCCAATTAATCTTCCTATTAGCACTCTCAATTTTGCTATTAACCTACTCTATTAACTTTGCTATTAGCATGACCAATTAACGATGCTATTAACGTCCCCCTATTAACGGAGTTAATGGGACACCATATTAACGTTGTTAATAGGCTCTATTGAAGTTGCTGTTAGCCTCTATTAATGCTGCTATTAGCCTCTATTAACGTTGTTAATAGCCTCTATTAACCTTGCTATTAGCCTCTATTACTCTATTAACCTTGCTATTAGGCTCTATTAACCTTGTTATTAGCCTCTATTAACGTTGCTATTATCTGTACTAAGCCTCTCCTATTACTGTCACCATTATCTTCCCTATTAGCATTTCTATTAGCTTCCGGTAATCTCAATTAGGTCTCTTTATAGTCCCTATTACGACCCATTAGGCTCTCAATGTACCTACTGCTTACCCATTAACATCCATTAGTCCCAATTTCATACCAAATTCTCTCCTTAATCACTTTAACACCAGAATCTTTAATTGTTTAGCAACTCTATTTTTCTCTCTGGATCCCTATTTTCCTCTTAACTGCCCATTTCTTTTTTTTTAATTTCCAAGTACGTTACTTAAGTCTTTGTTTCCTTCAAGTCTTCATTAACCAATTACGTGAGGCGCTGAGCATGACGTCACTGTTGCGTCATGCATGATGTCACTGTTGCGTCATCGTCATGCATGACGTCACCGTTACTTGGTCATTCTTCACCTTAAGTTCGAACAAAAAATTATTGTGAGAAAAAATATGGAGCACTTACCCATCACTTGAGCACTTATAACCCATCACTTGAGGAGTTATAACCCATCACTTGAGCACTTACTGACCATCACTTGAGCACTCACGAACTAGCACCGTGCACCGTGCAGGGGCTTCGTAGCCTGGTGGATAGCGCGCAGGACTCGTAATTCTGTGGCGCGGGTTCGATTCCCGCACGAGGCAGAAACAAATGGGCAAAGTTTCTTTCACCCTGAATGCCCCTGTTACCTAGCAGTAAATAGGTACCTGGGTGTTAGTCAGCTGTCACGGGCTGCTTCCTGGGGGTGGAGGCCTGGTCAAGGACCGGGCCGCGGGGACACTAAAGCCCCGAAATCAACTCAAGATAACCTCAAGATAACCCCACCATCCCCTTAAGTGCTCACCCGAGCACTTAACACCACTTACTTGGCCATCATAGCATCAGTAGCGACGCGACACAGAATCCCTCTATTGGCGTTGCACTGTCCAGTAACCGGATCTGGAGAGGCGAGGCTGATGTACGGAGGCTCCTCCAGAAACACGATCTGGAACCCACAGAAAATGGAGTATTGAGTTTACATTCTGGAAAAGCCTTTAGAAAAGGAGTATATATAGCATTTGACTGTTACACTTTGCAGGGGAGAAGGGCCTAGGAACACCATCTGGAAACAAGGGAGTTCATAACAACGTTAGTAACGTTTTAGGGAAAGTTTCTAAAACGTTTTGTGATGCTTAAATCAGTATCCCGGTTCGACTGACTGTAACACGCTCTGGAACGACTGGAACATGATCTGGAACACAGAAGAGTTGAACGATGATGTCGCCTGTATATATGTCAAAGACTCTTCCAGAAACACCATCTGGAATGAAGAATAAAGTGTGTTGACTTCACCTTTAACGAGTCCTGGAAAGCCCATAAACAAAGAGAAAGAGTTCGAAGGGGTGACTATAAAGAAAACGCGCTGCTTCTGGATAACAGGGTACAAAACATTACCTAGTTGCAGCGTTTATTCTGCCAGGTACCGACCCAAGTTATCCTATTACAGTACGTTACAATTACAGCACAATGCGATTGAAACCTGCGGTCTTCATTTGTTCCACTTCCCGAGCATATTGAGGGGATATAATTGACAAAATAAGGTAGTAACATCCAACGTTTATCCTCAAGGTAGGTCTTTCACACTATTTTTATCCTCAAAGAGGGATTATCATCCTATGTTCTTAAGAACATAAGAACATAAGAACATAAGAACATAAGAACATAAGAACAAAGGCAACTGCAGAAGGCCTATTGGCCCATACGAGGCAGCTCCTATTTATAACCACCCAATCCCACTCATATACTTGTCCAACCCGCGCTTGAAACAATCGAGGGACCCCATCTCCACCACGTGACGCGGTAATTGGTTCCACAAATCAACAACCCTGTTACTGAACCAGTATTTACCCAAGTCTTTCCTAAATCTAAACTTATCCAATTTATACCCATTGTTTCGTGTTCTGTCTTGTGTTGATACTTTTAATACCCTATTAATATCCCCCTTTGTTATGTCCATTCACCCACTTGTAAACCTCTATCATGTCACCCCTAACTCTTCGCCTTTCCAATGAATGCAACTTAAGCTTTGTTAATCTTTCTTCATATGAAAGATTTCTAATTTGGGGAATTAACTTAGTCATCCTACGCTGGACACGTTCAAGTGAATTTATATCCATTCTATAATATGGCGACCAAAACTGAACTGCATAATCTAAATGGGGCCTAACTAGAGCAAGATATAGCTTGAGAACCACACCAGGTGTCTTGTTACTAACGCTGCGATTAATAAATCCAAGTGTCCGATTTGCCTTATTACGAACATTTATGAATTGATCCTTTTGTTTTAAATTCTTACTAATTTTTAAATTCTTACTAATTTACTTTCAGAAAGTAAAGGAAGTACCTAAGCAAACATTAGTTGTGGGAGATTCCCAGATAAGGTATTTGGATAGAACGTTTTGTGCTAGAGATAGGGGGAACAGGTTAAGGGTTTGCTATCCCGGAGCTGGCATTGGTGATATTATAAACAACATGAATGATATTATGGCTGGTAATGGGAACAATCCCATTATTTGCATTAGCGTGGGAGGAAATGATGTTGGTCGAGTCAGGAGTGAGGAACTGATTCAGAGGTATAAAACAGCCATAGAGTTAGTTAGGAGCAAGGGAGGAATCCCGATCATATGTGGCATTCTTCCAAGAAAGGGAGTGGGAAATGAATGGATATCGAGGGCACTTGGTGTCAATTGCCGGCTGGAAAGATATTGCAAATCAAATGCAATATCTTTCATAGACAACTGGGAACACTTCTATGGAAGAAATGAAATGTATGCTCGTGATGGGGTGCATCTATCGAGAGCTGGGGTTGTTGCTGTTGCGAACTCGCTAGAAGAAGTGGTTAGAGGTGTTTGTTTGGGTTTAAACTGTTAGTAGGTATGGGAATTGATTTGGAGGAAGGAGGTAATAAAAGTATGTGTTTGTGGGAGAAAGGAATTGGCAAAACGATCAGGGAAAGAGAAGGTCCGCAAAATAACAATTCACTTAGGGTATATTACACTAACAGTAGAAGTCTAAGAAATAAAATTAACGAATTAAATGCTCTTGTCTGCACAGAAAAAATAGATATTATTGCACTTACCGAAACGTGGATGAATGTAGAAAATAGAGAACTATTAGCTGAATATCAAATATATGGATTTAAACTATTTCACACAGATAGATATATTAGACGAGGAGGTGGAGTAGCCATATATGTTAGGGACAATTTGAAATGTAGTCTCAAAGAGGGAATCAAAACAGAGCCACACACAGAAACTATTTGGATTGAATTAAACGAAAAAGCTAATAATATTATAATAGGAGTAATATATAGGCCACCAAATTTAGACAGAATGGAAGCAAAGCATCTATGGGATGAAATATCTAGAGCATCTAGATCTAACAGTATTTATGTCATGGGTGACTTTAATTTTAGCGGAATAAACTGGTTGAACAAAACAGGGAATAGTGAAGCAGAAGATTTTCTAGAATTAATTGACGATTGCTTTCTTACGCAACACATTAAGGAACCAACACGGGAAAATAATATTTTAGATTTAGTGTTAACTAACAGGGAAACGCAAATTAATGACATCGAAATAGGGAGTGAGCTAGGGAGCAGTGATCACAAAGAAATCAGATTTAGCATAGAATGGAATAGACCAGTAGGAGAAAATTCTGTTAAAGTGCCAGATTTTCGAAAAGCTGATTTTAATAGCCTAAGAAATTTTTTGGGTCAAATTGATTGGAAAGGCTTGGGTATGGGGTGTGGGCCGGTCTTGGAGCGAGACATGAACCCAGCGATAGGTGACTTAAATGGGGATTTCGATGTGGATTCAATATATAACTTATTTAAGAATATTCTAAACAAAGCACAGGAACGTAGTATACCATACAAATTGAATAGATCGTATACTAATGACCCAAAGTGGATAACAAAGAATTTGAAGAACCTTATAGGTAAAAAGAGAGCTTGGTACAAAAGGATTAAAAATGGGGAGGTCACTTTAGAACAGGAATTCGTACAACTGGTTAGAAATGTTAAAAAAGAGATAAGGAAAGCAAAAAGAAACTATGAAGTTCGCATAGCAGGGCAAGCAAAGACAAATCCTAAAGGGTTTTTTCAGTTATATCGTACTAAGACTAGGGAAAGGATAGGTCCATTAAAAACTGAGACAGGTCAAATAACAGATAGTGATGAAGAGATGAGTAGTATTTTTAATAAATATTTTGTATCTGTATTTACTAAAGAGGAACTTAACAATATGCCTTCAGCCGAACAAGTCTATGTGGGTGGGGACGAGGACAGGTTGACGAGTTTAGCAGTTACCAGGGAGGATGTTCTTAAACAAATAGTAAAACTCAAACCAAACAAATCCCCAGGGCCGGATGAAGTGTTTGCTAGGGTGCTTAAAGAATGCAAAGAGGAGCTTTGTGACCCACTGTCAACCATATTTAATAAATCAATAGAGTCAGGCAGAGTGCCAGAGTTTTGGAAAGTTGCTAATGTGATACCAGTTTTTAAGAAAGGAGATAGATCACTTGCGTCTAACTATCGACCAATTAGCCTAACGTCTATTGTGGGAAAGTTACTCGAATCTATAATAGCAAATAAAATTCGTCTTCATCTTGAAAAACATAAATTAATAATTGAGTCGCAACATGGTTTTATAAATGGCCGTTCATGTTTAACAAATTTGTTATCTTTTTATTCTAGCATTGTTGAGGCAGTTGATAGTGGTAAGGATTGCGATGTTGTATACCTTGACTTTAGCAAAGCTTTTGATACAGTGCCACATGAAAGACTGATTAAAAAAATAGAGTCTCATGGTATTGGGGGTGCTATATTAAGCTGGATTAGGGCATGGCTATACCAAAGGAAACAGAGAGTTAGTATAAATGGAATCAAGTCAGAGTGGGAAAATGTTGTAAGTGGAGTGCCTCAAGGCTCTGTCCTGGGACCTCTGTTGTTTATAATATATATAAATGATTTAGATTCAGGTTTGAGTAGCAACATTTGCAAATTTGCCGATGATACGAAAATCGGTAGGGAAATTAATTCGGAGGAGGACTCACTATCACTTCAAGTTGATCTAGATAGGGTTTTGAAATGGTCAAAGGATTGGCAGATGCAGTTTAATGCTGATAAATGTAAAGTTCTGAGGTTAGGTAATGATGATAGAGTTACAAGATACGAGCTAGATGGTGTTGTGATTGCGAAGTCGGATTGCGAAAGGGATCTGGGAGTTATGATTAGTAAGAATTTAAAACAAAAGGATCAATGCATAAATGTTCGTAATAAGGCAAATCGGACACTTGGATTTATTAATCGCAGCGTTAGTAACAAGACACCTGGTGTGGTTCTCAAGCTATATCTTGCTCTAGTTAGGCCCCATTTAGATTATGCAGTTCAGTTTTGGTCGCCATATTATAGAATGGATATAAATTCACTTGAACGTGTCCAGCGTAGGATGACTAAGTTAATTCCCCAAATTAGAAATCTTTCATATGAAGAAAGATTAACAAAGCTTAAGTTGCATTCACTGGAAAGGCGAAGAGTTAGGGGTGACATGATAGAGGTTTACAAGTGGATGAATGGACATAACCGGGGGGATATTAATAGGGTATTAAAAGTATCAACACAGGACAAAACACGAAACAATGGATATAAATTGGATAAGTTTAGATTTAGGAAAGACTTGGGTAAATACTGGTTCAGTAACAGGGTTGTTGATTTGTGGAACCAATTGCCGCGTAACATTGTGGAGGTGGGGTCCCTCGATTGTTTCAAGCACGGGTTGGACAAGTATATGAGTGGGATTGGGTGGTTATAGAATAGGAGCTGCCTCGTATGGGCCAATAGGCCTTCTGCAGTTACCTTTGTTCTTATGTTCTTATGTTCTTATGTTCTTAATCATAACTCCCAGATCCCTTTCGCAATCCGACTTCGCAATCACAACACCATCCCGCTCGTATCTTGTAACTCTATCATCATTACCTAACCTCAGAACTTTACATTTATCAGCATTAAACTGCATCTGCCATTCTTCGTCAATAAATGACCATTGCCCTATGTTAAAGTTGAAGGAAGGCGTATTGCCCTATGTTTAAGTTGAAGGAAGGCGTATTGCCCTATGTTTAAGTTGAAGGAAGGCCTATTACCCTATGTTTAAGTTGAAGGAAGGCGTATTGCCCTATGTTTAAGTTGAAGGAAGGCGTATTGCCCTATGTTTAAGTTGAAGGAAGGCGTATTGCCCTATGTTAAAGTTGAAGGAAGGCGTATTGCCCTATGTTTAAGTTGAAGGAAGGCGTATTGCCCTATGTTAAAGTTGAAGGAAGGCGTATTGCCCTATGTTTAAGTTGAAGGAAGGCGTATTGCCCTATGTTTAAGTTGAAGGAAGGCCTATTGCCCTATGTTTTTCGTCAAGGAAGGACCGAGCCCCAATATTTATCTCGATGAAAGAACAATTCCAGACCATTAATTACTTTGTAGGTCCGTCACCCTATGAGTCAGATTCATCATATTGATAGTTATATGTACTGAGTTCAACGTTTTAGCGTTGCAATAAGCTGTAATAAGAACTTCTTCAAGGAGTGCCGGACCACTCGGGCTGTGGTGGATACGTGGGCCTGCGGGCCGCTCCAAGCAACAGCCTGGTGGAGCAAGCTCTCACCCCCCCCCCCTCCTTGAAGAAACACAGTCTTCATTCTCCAGGGGCTGGAAGATCATTCTGGAACAGGATATTCACGTCCAGGGCGGCCTGGAAAATGGGGACGCAGTCTGGAGTCGTTCTGTGAACCTAGTGACTGGAGTGAGTATTGTGACTCACTCTCACTGAATTGGAGAGAAAACGTGAGAATGGTCGACACGGCAGAAAACCGATTGGTCTTAATGGGGGTGACTG
>NW_025572799.1:40000-77459 GCF_020424385.1 Procambarus clarkii
ACCTTACATTTACTTTGGTTGAACTTTAGTAGTCATTTGTTGGACCATTCCTTCAGTTTGTCAAGGTCATCTTGTAGCCTCCTACTATCTTCCTCTGTCTAGACCGATTTCACTTATGTCTGAATCGTTCAGAGTGAATACTAGGTCGAGTCTTGCTGGTTCATCATTACCTCTCACTCTCGTGGGACCCTTGACGTGCTGACTTAAAAAGTTTCTAGTCATCACCTCCAACAGTTTTACTCTCCATGTTTCCTCTCCTCCATGTGGTTCCCTGTTCTCCCAGTCTACCCTCTGTGATTAAAGTCCCCCATGATGAGCAGATGGGATCTGTTTCTACAGGCAGCAGAGGCTGCCCTCTCAATTATAATATTAAATGCCATGATGTTTCCGTCATACTCTTGCCTGGGTCTTCTGTCATTTGGTGGAGGGTTATATATCACTGCTACTACTACTCTTGGTCCTCCCATAGTCATGGTGCCTGTGATGAAGTCTCTGAACCCTTCGCAGCCCGGAATAACCATCTCCTCGAAACTCCATTCCTTTCTCATCAGTAGAGTCACTCCGCCTCCTCCCCTTCCTTCCGTGTTTTTCTTTATTACAGTGTAATCCTGGGGAAACACGGCATTCATTATTATTCCTGAGAGTTTTGTTTCTGTGAGTCCAATTACATCTGGGTTTACGTCTTGTGCTCTTTCCCTAAGTTAACTAGCCTTGCTTGTAATCCCATGTATGTTCGAGTACACGACCTTGAAGCTGACTCTCTTTTGTCCAGTCTCAGTTTCTCTTGATTCCACTGGAGTTGTGGGGGCAAGGGATGTCTGGGGTGGGAGGGCCTAGGGAGGACGACCTGGGGGATCTGGGGTGTGAGGGGGCTGGGGGGCTGGGAGGATCTGGTACACGGGGGCTAGGGGGGGTCAGGGGTTGGGGGTTAATTAGGGCATGGGATGGGGGAGCTGGAGGGGTATGTTGTCGGAGAGGGTATGCAGAGGAGACTGGGGTGGGTTGGCTGGGAGGCCAGGGGTTGGGGAGGGGAGGGGAGCCTGGGGAGGGGGGGCCGGGAGGGAGGGGGTGGGGGTAGGAAGGAGAGCTTGGGGGTGGGGGTAGGAAGGAGAGCTTGGGGGTGGGGGAACTGGGGAAAGACCAAAGGCTGGAGAAACACGGAAAGGGCATGGGGGTGCGGGAACTGAAAGGACCTGGGGTAACGGTTGGGGAAGAAAAAGGGCATGGTGGGGAACATGGGGGGGGGGGTCTGGGGTCAGAGAACATGGGGGTCATGGTCTGAAGAATAACGTTACTGTCTGGGGAGGTGCAGGTGAATGGTGGGGATGGCTGAGGGGTTGGTTGGTGGGAGGCTTCTGTTACAATCCTCCCTGGGGATGCTGGCCTGCTGGTGGGGGGATTCCCACTCCCTTCTGAGGTTCCTGGAGACACTGAGCTGAGTCCTGTGGCTCTCATATCCCCATCCCTTTCTCTGCATCTCCTCCTTGCTTCTGCAGCCTTCCTTCTCTCCTCCCTTGTCATGTCCCTTTGCAGAAAGACGTCCTCGTATCCCCCTAACCTCACAAGTCTGCTCTTCCTGGATAGGATTTTCTCCCTTGTTGCCTCGTTCATGAGCACTACCTTTATCAGTCGTTTCCTTTCCCTCTTGTAGATACCCAGCCTGAAAACCTTCTCTATGTTTCCATCTACCTCCTCCATATCCAGTCCCTCCAAGATCTCTGTCATAGTTGCTCGGTCCCTCCTTCTCCACTCCTCCCGATTGGATCCCTCCGGTTCCTGTACTCCTACAACTATAACTGCTCTTTTCCTTTCCAGCATTTGCTCAGTACATTTTGCAGCTTCCTGTGAGGTAGCTGCTTTCATAGCTGCAGCCTCTAGAGCGGCCTTGGCACTTGGGCTGTTCTGCAGTATTTCTGCAGAAGAGAGTCCCCCTGGAAGGAGCCTTCCATCAGTTTCGTCCCCTGTTTCCAGGTGGTTGCATGCCATGTGCTGGTTCGTATTCTGATTTTCCCTGAGTCTCTTTATCTCCTCTCTGGCTTCCTCTAGCTCACTCCTTTGGCTCTGTACTAATGCCTGCATTGCCTCTACCGAATCCCAATTTCAATGCCTGCCGGTCTCTGCTGAATGCCCCTAATGCCTGGTTGAGTCATTCATGGGTAGTATCCACCATTCTCCCCTGTCCCTGTGTGTGTTGATGTCCCTCCGTCATTTTCCCTGGCTGAGGGAAAATGTCCTGGCTATTCCTCGTGCCTATGTTTGTGTGTTTATATATGTGTTATATATGTGCGTTTGTGCGTGTGCCTGAGTGCGTGCGTACATGCGTTTGCGTGTGCGTGCTTGCGTGTGTGCGTGTGTGTGTGTGCGTGTGTGTGTGCGTGTGTGTGTGTGTGTGTGTGTGTGTGTGTGTGTGTGTGTGTGTGTGTGTGTGTGTGTGTGTGTGTGTGTGTGTGTGTGTGTGTGTGTACTCACGTAGTTGTGCTTGCGGGGGTTGAGCTTTGGTTCTTTGGTCCCGCCTCTCAACCGTCAATCAACAGGTGTAGAGGTTCCTGAGCCTATTGGGCTCTATCATATCTACACTTGAAACTCCCTTATAATGACCTCTACCCCCCCCCCCACGACCTCTGGAACCTCCTACCTGCTCTTCATTAAGCCGAGTAATTAGATAACAAGAGCACAGCTCTTAAGACCTTCATCAAAGATGTTTTACGTGTTAAATTATATTCAAGAGTTGAGAGTGGTGGAGATTGATTTTCACCGCTCTCATGGCCTTGTTGCTCTCAAGGTGCTGAGAGAGAGAGAGAGAGAGAGAGAGAGAGAGAGAGAGAGAGAGAGAGAGAGAGAGAGAGAGAGAGAGAGAGAGAGAGAGAGAGAGAGAGAGAGAGAGAGAGAGAGAGAGAGAGAGAGAGAGAGAGAGAGAGAGAGAGAGAGAGAGAGAGAGAGAGAGAGAGAGAGAGAGAGAGAGAGAGAGAGAGAGGGAGAGAGAGAGAGAGAGAGAGAGAGGGGGGGGGGATCGAGAACATAATAAAAGTCGTGAAAAGTAATAAAATGTAAATAATTCATATCCCCCCTCCCCATTCTGTCCCCCTCCCCCCCCCTGTATGCCCCCCCCCTCCTCCTCAGGGAAAAATGGGCACAAAATTTCCCTGTGAGTCTCCTCACTTTCCAAGGAGAAAAACGTACGATAAATTTCCCTTCCCATGCTGTGATTCGAAGGAAAATTCCCTTTTTTTTCCTTCCTAAGAGTTGCCTTAGTCTACGCTCCGTGGGGGGAAATTCTGGTGGGGAATCTTCAGGAATGGCTTGATCTAGGGAAGAAAGCAATTTAATTGTCTCCCCTAAATGTAACGATCTAGGGAGGAATGCACCATGAATCTCCAAACCTGTCGGGAGTCTAGGGAGAAAACTATGGCCAAGATTCCCCCAACCTTTTACGAAACCTGTACATCTTTCAACAATTATGGCGGCTGTGTTTACATTTATTCAATATTTTATGAGCTCGGAAGCACTACGAGGCTGTTTACAATGACAACCTCGGGTTGAGAAGTTTCCAACCTCGTAAACTGTTTATTAAATGTAAACACAGCCGCAATGACTGAGGAAAGATGTACAGGTTTCGTAGGTGGTTGGGTAATAAATTCACGGAGGGAGAGTTCCTGGAACAGTCATTTTATATCTCCGAAATGGGGAGCCTTCCTTGTTCATAGTAAATCCCCGCAATGGGGAGCCTTCCTTGTTCATAGTAAATCCCCGCAATGGGGAGCCTTTTTTGTTCATACTAAATCCCCGCAATGGGGAGCCTTTTTTGTTCATATTAAATCCCCACAATGGGGAGATTTGCTGAACCCGGTTGATTAGGGATCCTTTGTAGGTGTTTAACAGGTTGTGAGCAGCGTGAGAGGCGGCCAGTTATGTCCCTTATGTTTTGGAGGGTTGAGGAGCCTTGGGACCTTGATGTTGACAGGCTTGTTGAGGGCACCAGGTGTTGTCTCTCACCATTCAGCCAAGAGCTGTCAAGGATTTCTAACTGTCAGCTAATTCCTAAGCTGTCAAGGATTCCTGACGCTTAAGGCGTCAGTCAAGAGAATCACTTCTGTCCCTTGCTTGCTGTTCTGGGTCTTGTGCAATGGACGCTATTGACACAGAAGCTGGTACGCCGGTGACAAGTACCGACGTACCAGCCTCTGTACCGTACCAGCAACTTGTCGTACCGGAGTACGACACGTACGTACCAGCAACTTGTCGTACCAGAGTACGACACGTACGTGCCAGCAACTTGTCGTGCCAGAGTACGACACGTACGTACCAGCAACTTGTCGTACCAGAGTACGACACGTACGTACCAGCAACTTGTCGTACCAGAGTACGACACGTACGTGCCAGCAACTTGTCGTACCGGAGTACGACACGTACGTACCAGCAACTTGTCGTACCGGAGTACGACACGTACGTGCCAGCAACTTGTCGTACCAGAGTACGACACGTACGTACCAGCAACTTGTCGTACCGGAGTACGACATGTACGTACCAGCAACTTGTCGTACCAGAGTACGACACGTACGTGCCAGCAACTTGTCGTACCAGAGTACGACACGTACGTGCCAGCAACTTGTCGTACCAGAGTACGACACGTACGTACCAGCAACTTGTCGTACCGGAGTATGACACGTACGTACCAGCAACTTGTCGTACCAGAGTACGACACGTACGTGCCAGCAACTTGTCGTACCAGAGTACGACACGTACGTGCCAGCAACTTGTCGTACCAGAGTACGACACGTACGTGCCAGCAACTTGTCGTACCGGAGTACGACACGTACGTGCCAGCAACTTGTCGTACCAGAGTACGACACGTACGTACCAGCAACTTGTCGTACCGGAGTACGACATGTACGTGCCAGCAACTTGTCGTACCAGAGTACGACACGTACGTACCAGCAACTTGTCGTACCGGAGTACGACACGTACGTACCAGCAACTTGTCGTACCGGAGTACGACACGTACGTACCAGCAACTTGTCGTACCGGAGTACGACACGTACGTACCAGCAACTTGTCGTACCGGAGTACGACACGTACGTACCAGCAACTTGTCGTACCGGAGTACGACACGTACGTACCAGCAACTTGTCGTACCGGAGTACGACACGTACGTACCAGCAACTTGTCGTACCGGAGTACGACACGTATGTACCAGCAACTTGTCGTGCCGAAGTACGACACGTACGTACCAGCAACTTGTCGTACCGGAGTACGACACGTACGTACCAGCAACTTGTCGTACCGAAGTACACGTACTCATATAATGCATTGAAGGCAGTGAAAGATTGTGAAGTACCTCCCCTTCAGAGTCATGGTATTTGAAGGCATGTGTGTATAGTTTCTGAGATAGCAATTATTTTCATTTCAAAGCATTGAGGTTTGTCATAGTTACATAGACCAATGACGGCAAAATGATCCCCAACTAACTCAAGTCTAAATGATCCGTTGTGATACAGTTCACTACGGGCTCACCATAGCCCGTGCTACTTGCCCCGCTCCTGTGCCAGATAAGTCCACTACGGGCTCACCATAGCCCGTGCTACTTGCCCCGCTCCTGTGCCAGATAAGTCCACTACGGGCTCACCATAGCCCGTGCTACTTGCCCCGCTCCTGTGCCAGATAAGTCCACTACGGGCTCACCATAGCCCGTGCTACTTGCCCCGCTCCTGTGCCAGATAAGTCCACTACGGGCTCACCATAGCCCGTGCTACTTGGAACCTTTTGTTCCAAGTAGCGAATCTTAAACAACAACAACAAACCCTTGAGAGAACTATTGACAAGGCTGTGGCTAATTTCACAGTCGAGTCTGCCACTGCTGAGATTTGTCACTTTTTGAGGATTAAAAGTTCAATCCCCCGGGCTATTTAACAAAAGCCATTTCTATTTTTGTTGTAGATCAACCAAACTATCATGTCTGGGGTTAAGATCCACCATAACAACAGCTTCTGAGCAACTTAGAATTTTCTGAAAGCTACCACCATTTGATCCCAACTTATATATTCGTCGAATAAGTTCAAAATAAGCCAGTCTGAACCTTATGGTGTTATCCCCTGGAAACACAAACCGAAACTGTCTCTATTTTCCGCTTGTTACAACTTGTAATAAAGTTGTTACATCTTGGATTAACGTGTTTATGACGTATTAGAACGTTGTTACAACTTGCTATATTGGTTGTTATAACTGGTTAGGAGGTGTTACAACTTGTTCGAACGTTGTACCAACGTCGTAGTTTCGGTGTGTGTTTGGCGGGTCACGCCATTCTTGAGTTTTGTTTAACATGTTTACAGAATAGGTCGCTTTTAACGTGTTAATATATATATCAACGTCAGGTGAACAGGCAGTTGAAAATTTATATAAACCTGAAAGTGTGAGTAGTTGGGTAGTTGGGTAGTTGGGTAGTTGGGTAGTTGGGTAGTTGGGTAGTTTAGGCCCTTGTTGTGTGAGTGGTTGGTGGAGGCACCATACAATGTTGTTAACTTCCCCAGACACCATTAGACCAAGAGCCTTCCCCCCACTCCCCCCCCCCGAGCACATTCTCACATTCCGCGCGAGGAATTCAACCGTTCTTTTCCTCGCGGAGAATTTTGTCAAGTGAATTTCGAGAAGACTAATTTTGGCAAGTTAAAAGCAATTTCGTACGTGACAAATTGTTAGTGGTCGGTCAGTAATGCTAGCCATCTTCCAGATGATTCTCTCAGAGAGGGGGTTTCAGATGTTCAAAAATTCGTCATACTTCGAAGAGATATAACTTGGAATGAGGATCTAAGTGCATTTTCAAATTGCTGTCAAGCCACAGAACGGGTCTTGGTTCGAGGCACTATGACGACCAGGGGCGCTGTCTGCACTAATTGAGGTGTTTCTATCTATACGTATATAATCACGTTTATATTATATTTTCTTAAATTGCTAGAAGGTTTTTCTGTTAGAATTTGGCCAATTTACTCCAGTTTTCAAGACGATTGGTGGATAAGGCGTCTCTAGGGCTGCCTAGGTTAATGTTGTCAAGTAACAGGTTAATCTTGTCAAGTAATATGTTAAAAACTATCATCAAGTTTCTTGATTTTTTTTGGTTTTGGGTTCGAAGAGTTTGTCGATGGAGACTTCCATTTTCCCTGCTCGAACCGGGAACCCCAAAATGGCCCCTTGTGCTTACTGGCGTCAACATCAATTATGTGCAGTTTTTTGGCAGGTAGTTCAAGGTTTTTTTGTTTGGGGGGGGAGGGGGGTGCTTTTTAATCGGGGGGGGGGGGTTTAGTGGGTCTTGTTGGGCGATTAGTTTTTGTTTCTGTTGGGCAATTAGTATTTTCTGTTTCGCTTTTGTTGGGCGATAATAGTCTTTTTTAGTGGGTGGGTTAAGGTGGGGGGGGGGATCGTTTAATTGTGTTTTATCGGGTGATTAGCAGTTTTAGTTGGACTGGTGTTCTGAGTCCCAGATGCCAGATGCAGGCTGGTGTTCTCAGTCTTAGCTGCTGGATATCTGCGATTTACTTCCTCTAATGTTGGATTTTTCCTTCCTAATCACCTTTTTGGAAGCTTTCTTGTGCATGTATTATTTCTGTCAACGATTGCAATAACGTGTAGTTGTAGCTTCAGAACCCTTTTCTAGAAATTCTAATGTCTTATTTGTAATGCCATCCTCATTGTTGTAGCTTCGGAACCCTTTTCTAGAAATTCTAATGTATTATTTGTAATGCCATCCTCATTGTTGTAGCTTCGGAACCCTTTTCTAGAAATTCTAATGTCTTATTTGTAATGCCATCCTCATTGTTGTAGCTTCGGAACCCTTTTCTAGAAATTCTAATGTCTTATTTGTAATGCCATCCTCATTGTTGTAGCTTCGGAACCCTTTTCTAGAAATTCTAATGTCTTATTTGTAATGCCATCCTCATTGTTGTAGCTTCGGAACCCTTTTCTAGAAATTCTAATGTCTTATTTGTAATGCCATCCTCATTGTTGTAGCTTCGGAACCCTTTTCTAGAAATTCTAATGTCTTATTTGTAATGCCATCCTCATTGTTGTAGCTTCGGAACCCTTATCCAGGAGTTCTCTTGTCTTATTTGTTAATCAATCTGCATGAGTATAATTTTCGTTTATAATGCTTTTCTTGAAGGGAGGGATAGGTTTCATTAGATATGAGAAAGGTTGTACACAGTGTGTAAGGAACATGTGACATGGGGATAACGGGAGTCTGTGGTGGTCCGGTGTGTTTACAGCGGGACGCCGGGCCTCGGTTCACCCGGGGATGAGTTATGATGACGAGAACCTGTTGTTTTCATACAGTGATTCTTGTTGAATAATTTTGCGTTATTTTTTCCCTCTTTGCCTCTACTATTTCATGTTTTTGACATTCTAGTTCAAATTCAATTACTTGTATTTTTCTGCGATCACAACTTCCACTTCCTCCGGGTTGTGCCTGGTTGATGGGGTTCTGGGGGTTCTTCTACTCCCCAAGCCTGGCCCGAGGCCAGGCTTGACTTGTGAGAGTTTGGTCCACCAGGCTGTTGCTTGGAGCGGCCCGCAGGCCCACATATACCTGGTTGATGGGGTTCTGGGAGTTGTTCTACTCCCCAAGCCTGGCCCCGAAGGCCAGGCTTGACTTGTAAGAGTTTGGTCCACCAGACTTGCTTGGAGCGGCCCGCAGGCCCACATACCCACCACAGCCCGGTTGGTCCGGCACTCCTCTATAAAGGCTTTTGATAATTCTGCTCTTCACTAGGTTTCTTCTTCTTCCTCCTTATCTCTATCTGTGCGCACGCGCATGCACGCGCTTCCATCTATTATATTGTTGCCAGTAAGGCCGGAGGAGCCGGTCGGCCGAGCGGACAGCACGCTGGACTTGTGATCCTGTGGTCCCGGGTTCGATCCCGGGCGCCGGCGAGAAACAATGGGCAAAGTTTCTTTCACCCTATGCCCCTATTACCTAGCAGTAAAATAGGTACCTGGGTGTTAGTCAGCTGTCACGGGCTGCTTCCTGGGGGTGGAGGCCTGGTCGAGGACCGGGCCGCGGGGACACTAGACCCCGAAATCATCTCAAAATAACCTCAATAAGGCAACCCGGAGGCCTGGTCGGGGGACCGGGCCGCGGGGACGTTGATCCCCGAAATCATCGCAAGCTAATCCCTACTAAACTATTACAAAATAACAACAGCTATTCGTTAGCAACAAATAGCTGTTGCGACAAAATATACGATATCTCAGCTATAATTATATATAAATATCAAACTTCCTCCATATGATTATAAATATCATAACGTATTACCCAATTATCATAATATTTCGAAAATGTCTTCCCATTATGAAAACTTATTAACACATATGTTTCCAAGGTTAAAAAAAATTAAAATAAACATTACACCCATCATTAAAAATCTTCAAATAATATTTGGAATCCAAACACTAGGAAAAAACTAGAAAAAAAAGGGCGGGAAACTAGTCCCGCCCAGCGAGGAGTTATCAGTTTATTATTTATGAAAATTATTTGAAATGATTGAAACCGTTGCCGCCGGGAGTCGGTTGGAATGATTCAAACGAATGGTTCCGTTTTTTTTTTCAAATAGTAATGACTATCCGTGCTTGTGTTCGTCTCTCAAAGGGCTCTTGTTGACGTGCAATTGATGCGGGTATAACGGATATATTTTTAGCAAGTATATTAAGACCTTCACGACGGCCTCAAGAGAGACTGGTGAGTCCCTTTCTTCCTCCTTAGGATTTTTGAAAACTAATGACGTCACGTGACTCAAAATGTAAATATGCGGCCATATTGGAAAGCCTGATGATCAAGCTATGATGAAATGGAAGTCAAAGTATGTGTGGGGGGTTGAGAGAGTGTATATAGAAGTCAAAGGTGAGAAGATATGGCGTTGGTATATAGAAGTTAATATAATCTTTGGTTCCGTCTCTCAACCGCCAATCAATCTCTGTACAGGTTCCTGAGCCTATTGGGCTCTATCATATCTACATTTGCTGAGACGATCAAAGATCATATTCACCCAAACAATCTACCACTTACGGGCTATTCATGCCCGTGCCACCTTTTGTGGCGGCACAATCTTCATCAATCATCAACCAATCAGTGATTGGAGTTTTGATCCTGTGTTGACTAACACCAAAACGCTCTAAGTCAAATCAGGTTTCATTTTCCCTAGAAATTAAATATTTCTCAACTGAGTCAACTTTCGTCTCGGGTGGAGTCGGGATTCACAGTCAACTATTCCATCCAGTCCAGGCTTAGGTAAAAGAATATACTGTATCAAATTATTTGCCTGAATGGACTTCAGGATGTATTGTTTAAATATTTGAAAATTCCCAGATGGCCATAAGCCGATCAGGGCCACACAAATATAGCCTAGTCTCCCCCTAAGTGACCATAAGCCTTCAAACACAAAACACGCTCTAAGTGTGTAAGTGTAATCATATTTTCTTTCGTCAAAGACCATATTGTTATCAATAAAGCAAGAAAAGGGGTAATAAATAAAATTGTTTTGAAACCCAAGAGGTTGGTTAGAACTCCAAACATTTCGAACACAAGTTTTTAAATCAAGAAAAACGGCGAAAAAGGCGAGGGAACAAAAACAGAAACATACGAGCGAGAAATACAAAATGATTTTCCAATATGGTTTTGGAGCCACGGGATGGAGAATCAATTCTGAAAGGGTTATAATGACATGTAACCGGAAAGGTTACGGATGGGAAAGATGTCCGCCATGCTCTTCCATCCTAACAATGCTTTGCCCTGTGATTCTATTTCCCCCCACTGTCTCCTACAGCAGTTATATTCCTTCCCCCTGTGACTCCACTTCCCCCTTTTGTTTACACCGGGTGAGTCCCTCATCCCATCACCATTAGCTCCAGTTGCTTGTTAACGAGTCCTAGTTAGACAAGCGGCAGTCGTGCCTTGTCGCCCCCTCACAAAAGGCGCCATTGTTGCTTAAATAACGAATTAAGCCCAACAGCAATTTGGCCTGTTCGTTTTTAACAAGACTAAAACATATATTGTCTTACATTCTATATTTGTTTATGTCTTTTGCTGCATATATATAGTTTGATTTTGCACATTTTTACCTGTGTTAAGACGCCAAAAATGCCCTTGTACTGTCTTCCAAAT
This sequence comes from Procambarus clarkii, assembly GCF_020424385.1. Classification (NCBI taxonomy): domain Eukaryota; kingdom Metazoa; phylum Arthropoda; class Malacostraca; order Decapoda; family Cambaridae; genus Procambarus; species Procambarus clarkii. The sequence continues at coordinate 51,144 of NW_025572799.1, forward strand.
GCAAATTCTAGCCTAATAAAACTAGCATTGGACCTGTTGTTAACCCGTAAACTGCGCAGGTATTTAAAACAGCGTACAACATCGAAGCATACATGACTCAAAGTAGTTAACACATAAATGGGGAAAAAAAGAGTCACATATAACAATTGTCGTAGAGTAATGGGGGTTAAGGGTCATACATAGAAAATGAAATATTAGTGAAATTTTTGTCCACCTCAGTAGACAACTTCAATGTGGAAGATCTATTTCTCCTAGATTTCCTACTTCTCTCGTTCATATCAGCGAGTTTTATTGTCCCGTGTCTCAATTCTCTTGTTCCTGCGAGTTAGTATAACTGGAGCATGTGCTAATTATCTTCATGTGAACAAGTCCTGCCTGAAACGCTTTGCGTAATAGTGGCTTTAGGCGTTGTATGTACTAGCTCTATCTATAAATCCATCAACTTTTGTATTTCACCTTGTATGTATGTACTTTACCTGAATAAATATTTGTATTTTGTATTTGTATAAGTATTATTGTCAAGAGTCCTAATTATTTTGTTCATATGCACCATTGTGTGTCCCCTCTCCTTTTATCTGAGTATCACCATCTCACTATCATATCCCATTTTCTCTAAACTCCCATAGTATATTTACATCAAACATAAATGTAAGTATAAAAGTTTGTGAGGGTACCACCTCTGGTGCCAATGTGGGGACCCATAGCCTCGGAGAAGAAAATAAAAAGTATTCAGAGGAGACCTTGTGGTTTCTCACTGAACACTAATATTATCTTCTCCTACCACCCCCATTCTTTTGTATGTACACATATATATTTACTTTATTTGAACTTTGTTACAAAAAAGGAGTTACATATGGGTTACAAAGATGGTTATCATAGGTTGTCGAGTTCCTCCAGCTCCTCAGATGGCGGGCAGGAACCCTGGATGCAGTGCGCATTTCCCCTCTGTATCGATTATAAAATATAATCTAAAAAAAAAAAAATATAATTATATAGTGTGTTTAGTATAACTTCAGGTTGCAATCCTTATATACATGTCGTGGTCTAGTCGTTGGAAGTGTTTGTGCGTGGGAACACCCACTGCGTAGGTTCGAACCCTCAACACGGTTCCTACGGATTTTCTGATTGACGCAGTCACGTTAGTTTGATTACTCTGTGTAACATTATTATTATTATTATTATTATTATTATTATTATTATTATTATTATTATTATTATTATTACTGGTAATGCCTTCTTACAGACATAACAACATCGGCTAAAAATCCACACTTGTGTATTTGTGAGATTTAATTAAAGAATTACACAAAGTCTTTCGCACACTCCTGAGGGCCTTGTTAAGGTCTGAGTTAGGACGAGACTTACATCTCAACAACCAATTGGATTTGTCGTTGAGATGTAAGTCTCATCTTAACCACACACTCAGACCTGGACAAAACACTCAGGAGACTGTGAAAGACTTTGTGTAATTCTTTGGGTGAGATTTTATCCTATATAATAATAATAACAATAATAATAATAATGCACAAAGAAATTACATTAATGTGATTTATCAATGAGAAAATCAGTAGGAGCCATGAGAAGAAGTTGAACATTAGGATTCGTGTTTAAGATCAACTAAATCCTAGCAAATTCAGTTGTCCTAGAGGATTCAGTTGAATCCTCGTTACATTGCTTTTGATCATGTCATGGTGTAGTGGTTTAAGGCATGTGCTTGTGAGTACGCAGAGCATAGATTCGAATCCTCCTCATGGCTCCTACTGATTCTCTCAATATCAACAATAATAACAATAAACATAATGGAGAAAGATGCAACTGTTGGGATCGCGGAGCGCCATCCCACTGATGGGGGCCTGACCGGGAGCCAAATGATAAAATACCTAATTGACTGTAAAATGAACACTATGGAATTTATAACCTCACAATGCCTACCCATTCTCTCTTTCTGCTCCCTCTTCTCTATTCTCCATCTCATTCCCATGGTTCTCCCTGCTCCCCTTATTACTCCTTCATGAAGCAACAGTCTCACATCATGCAGGTCGGTGTTCAATCCCTGCCCATCCGAGTAACTAGGCACCATTCCTTCCCCCCCCCCCGTCCCATCCTAAATCCTTATCCTGACCCCTTCCATGTGCTATATAGTTGTAATGGCTTGGTGCTTCTCCTGATAGTTCCCTTACATTCCCTTAACTTTCTAATTGGTTATTGTATCTCTCACCTCCTCCATGTTTTTTTCTACACTATTCCATATTTTCCATTCCCTTTCTTAATCTATTTTTCCTTCCCACCCCGTGAAGTATCTATGTCCTCATCTCCCAGCTCTGTGTCCTCATATCCCAGCTCTTAGTCTGTCCTATATCCCACCTAAGTATTATACATTCTTACAGACTCAGTGATTTATTCTGATAATTACCTTACCTACATTTTTATCTACACTGAGGCCTTAATTTTAGTTTGTCATGAGAGAGAGAGAGAGAGAGAGAGAGAGAGAGAGAGAGAGAGAGAGAGAGAGAGAGAGAGAGAGAGAGAGAGAGAGAGAGAGAGAGAGAGAGAATGAGAGAGAGAGAGAGAGAGAGAGAGAGAGAGAGAGAGAGAGAGAGAGAGAGAGAGAGAGAGAGAGAGAGAGAGAGAGAGAGAGAGAGAGAGAGAGAGAGAGAGAGAGACAGAGACAGAGACAGAGAGACAGAGACAGAGAGAGAGAGAGTGAGAGAGAGAGAGAGAGAGAGAGAGAGAGAGAGAGAGAGAGAGAGAGAGAGAGAGAGAGAGAGAGAGAGAGAGAGAGAGAGAGAGAGAGAGAGAGAGAGAGAGAGAGAGAGAGAGAGAGAGAGAGAGAGAGAGAGAGACAGACAGAGACAGAGACAGAGAGAGAGAGAGAGAGAGAGAGAGAGAGATAGAGACAGAGAGACAGAGACAGAGACAGAGACAGAGACAGAGAGAGAGAGAGAGAGAGAGAGAGAGAGAGAGAGAGAGAGAGAGAGAGAGAGAGAGAGAGAGAGACAGAGACAGAGACAGAGACAGAGAGAGAGAGAATAATGTGAAACTGTCATCATTCTTCACTCCCAACAAACCGTTCCTCATTCCTAATGCTTCCTTCCATCTTCACCTCCCATTTCTCCTCCTTCTCCTTCTCCTTCTCTTGTCAGGTCGCCAAGAAATCATCCCTTCTGCCTCTTCCCTCCTTCCTTGCGTCCATTCCTCTACCTCCTTCATCTACAAGTCTTATATTTCCATACAATATCAAAGGAAAACACAATGATAATTGAACGAGAGAAACATAACAGAGAAAGAACGTGAGGGAATAGAAGCAGAACACAAGAGGAATAAAGAACACAAAATGTGGCGATCGTCAATGTCAAAATCTTGATCAGAAACCTGTTTATCTTTGCTCTGTCATGGCGGCTTTGTTTACCCATATTAAAGACCAATAGGTTATGAGCTGCGAAGCACTATATACGAGGTTGTTTATAACGATAATAACCCGCTTACTAAGTGAAATAAAGAGATGTACAGGTTTCGTAAATTCTCGATTAATCTCGGACTAGATGACCTTAACAAAGTACCAGTATTTATTGGTTATTTCTGCCTTACTGTTTTCTCAATATACCTCTTGAAGAAACATTTTTTTCTGTGTCTTATTGACTCTGTCTCTTTCTCTCTCTGTCTCTTTCTCTGTCTCTTTCTCTCTCTGTCTCTTTCTCTCTCTGTCTCTTTCTCTCTCTGTCTCTGTCTCTCTCTGTCTCTCTCTCTCTCTGTCTCTTTCTCTCTCTGTCTCTTTCTCTCTCTGTCTCTTTCTCTCTCTGTCTCTTTCTCTCTCTGTCTCTCTCTCTGTCTCTCTCTCTCTCTGTCTCTTTCTCTCTCTGTCTCTCTCTCTGTCTCTTTCTCTCTCTGTCTCTTTCTCTCTCTGTCTCTCTCTCTGTCTCTCTCTGTCTCTCTCTGTCTCTCTCTCTGTCTCTTTCTCTGTCTCTCTCTCTCTCTGTCTCTTTCTCTTTCTCTCTCTGTCTCTCTCTGTCTCTCTCTCTGTCTCTTTCTCTCTCTGTCTCTCTCTCTGTCTCTGTCTCTCTCTGTCTCTCTCTCTGTCTCTTTCTCTCTCTGTCTCTCTCTCTGTCTCTCTCTGTCTCTCTCTCTGTCTCTGTCTCTCTCTGTCTCTCTCTCTGTCTCTTTCTCTGTCTCTCTCTGTCTCTGTCTCTCCCTCACAGGTCTGCGGCCTGAGGAGGAGAATGAGTGACGTTCTTTTTGTCTCCAAGATTCTTATTCTGTGTGGCTTCTTTCGGCTTTGTTGTGGTGCCAGAAGTTGTGGAAGGAGGGGAGGTTGAGTGTGTGTGTGAGTGTGTGTGTGTGTGTGTGTGTGTGTGTGTGTGTGTGTGTGTGTGAGTGTGTGTGAGTGTGAGTGAGTGTGTGTGTGTGTGTGTGTGTGTGTGTACTCACCTAATTGTACTCACCTAATTGTGCTTGCGGGGGTTGAGCTCTGGCTCTTTGGTCCCGCCTCTCAACCGTCAATCAACTGGTGTACAGATTCCTGAGCCTATTGGGCTCTATCATATCTACATTTGAAACTGTGAATGGAGTCAGCCTCCACCACATCACTTCCTAATGCATTCCGTTTGCTAACTACTCTGACACTGAAAAAGTTCTTTCTAACGTCTCTGTGGCTCATTTGGGTACTCAGCTTCCACCTGTGTCCCCTTGTTCGCGTCCCACCAGTGTTGAAAAGTTCATCCTTGTTTACCCGGTCGATTCCCTGAGGATTTTGTAGGTTGTGATCATGTCCCCCCTTACTCTTCTGTCTTCCAGTGTCGTGAGGTGCATTTCCCGCAGCCTTTCCTCATAACTCATGCCTCTTAGTTCTGGGACTAGTCTAGTAGCATACCTTTGGACTTTTTCCAGCTTCGTCTTGTGCTTGACAAGGTACGGGCTCCATGCTGGGGCCGCATACTCCAGGATTGGTCTTACATATGTGGTGTACAAGATTCTGAATGATTCCTTACACAGGTTCCTGAACGCCGTTCTGATGTTAGCCAGCCTCGCATATGCCGCAGACGTTATTCTCTTTATGTGGGCTTCAGGAGACAGGTTTGGTGTGATATCAACTCCTAGATCTTTCTCTCTGTCTGTTTCATTAAGTACTTCATCTCCTATTCTGTATCCTGTGCCTGGCCTCCTGTTTCCACTGCCTAGTTTCATTACTTTGCATTTACTCGGGTTGAACTTCAACAGCCATTTGTTGGACCATTCACTCAGTCTATCCAGGTCATCTTGTAGCCTCCTACTATCATCCTCTGTTTCAATCCTCCTCATAATTTTTGCATCGTCGGCAAACATTGAGAGGAACGAATCTATACCCTCTGGGAGATCATTTACATATACCAGAAACAGTATAGGTCCAAGGACTGACCCCTGCGGGACTCCACTTGTGACGTCTCGCCAATCTGAGACCTCACCCCTCACACAGACTCGTTGTCTCCTGTTGCTTAGGTATTCCTCTATCCACCGGAGTACCTTCCCTCTCACTCCAGCCTGCATCTCCAACTTTCGCACTAGCCTCTTGTGTGGCACTGTATCAAAGGCTTTCTGACAATCCAAAAATATGCAGTCTGCCCACCCTTCTCTTTCTTGCCTTATTTTTGTTGCCTGGTCGTAGAATTCAAGTAACCCTGTGAGGCAGGACCTGCCATCCCTGAACCCATGTTGATGCTGTGTTACAAAGTTCCTTCGCTCCAGATGCTCCACTAGTTTTTTTTCGCACAATCTTCTCCATCAGCTTGCATGGTATGCAGGTTAGGGACACTGGCCTGTAGTTCAGTGCCTCCTGTCTATCCCCTTTCTTGTATATCGGGACTACGTTAGCTGCTTTCCAAATATCTGGCAGTTCCCCTGTTGCCAGTGATTTGTTATACACTATGGAGAGTGGTAGGCTCAGTTCTCTTGCTCCTTCCTTTAGAGCCCAAGGGGAGATTCCATCTGGGCCTATAGCCTTCGTCACGTCCAATTCTAGTAAACACTTCCTTACTTCCCCACTGGTAATCTCAAACTCTTCCAGTGGTTCCTGGTTAGCTATTCCCTCACTTACCTCTGGAATTTCTCCTTGTTCAAAGGTGAAGACCTCCTGGAATTTCTTATTCAATTCCTCACACACTTCCTTGTCATTTGTAGTGAATCCTTCCGCCCCTATCCTTAATCTCATAACCTGTTCCTTTACTGTTGTTTTTCTCCTGATGTGGCTATGCAACAATTTAGGCTGAGTCTTTGCCTTGCTTGCGATGTCATTTTCGTATTGTCTTTCTGCCTCTCTTCTCATCCTGACATATTCATTCCTGGCATTCTGGTATCTTTCTCTGCTCTCCAGTGTCCTGTTATTCCTATAGTTTCTCCATGCCCTTTTACTTTGCTGCTTAGCTAGCCTACATCTTTGATTAAACCATGGGTTTCTCATCTTCATTTCTCTGTTTTCCTTTTGGACTGGGACAAACTTGTTTGCTGTGTGTGTGTGTGTGTGTGTGTGTGTGTGTGTGAGTGTGTGTGTGTGTGAGTGTGTGTGTGTGTGTGTGTGTGTGTGTGTGTGTGTGTGTGTGTGTGTGTGTGTGTGTGTGTGTGTGTGTGTACTCACCTATCAGTGATTACAGGGATGTGTGGTTCTTTCATGCCCCCATCTACCAGTCTTGTTGTACCTGTTGCATTACAACTTCACTATTGCAACGTTCAATATCCTTCTCCAACCTGTCCATAAAGTTGTGGCTGGAGGTGGCTTCCCCAGCTTCTTCTTCCCTTAGTATATTCCACTTGTTGACCCCCCCGTACAGGGTACCAGTATTTCCTGATATTTCTTCGATTTGCGATTCCAGCTTCCACTAGTGTCCTCTTATCCAAATGTCTCTCAGTCCAGGAACGAGTAGGCCTTGTCGACGACCGGGCCGCGGGGACGCTAAGCCCCGGAAGCACCTCAAGGTAACCACCTCAAGGTCACCCTTAAGAGGCTGACCATGTCTACCTGGTCTATTTCCCTCAGGATCTTGTACGTTGTTATCATATCTCCTCTATTTCTTCTGTCCTCCAAGGCTGTGAGATCCAGTTCCTTCAGCCTGTCCTCATATCTCAACCCTCTCAGCTCCGGCACTAATCTAGTAGCAAACCTCACCATTTTTTACATTTTTAGTTTATTGTTTCACAAGGTGGGGGTTGCAAGCAGGTGCTCCATACTCCAGTATGGGTCAGGTTATCTTGAGATGATTTCGGGGCTTTAGTGTCCCCGCGGCCCGGTCCTCGACCAGGCCTCCACCCCCAGGAAGCAGCCCGTGACAGCTGACTAACTCCCAGGTACCTATTTACTGCTAGGTAACAGGGGCATTCAGGGTGAAAGAAACTTTGCCCATTTGTTTCTGCCTCGTGCGGGAATCGAACCCGCGCCACAGAATTACGAGTCCTGCGCGCTATCCACCAGGCTATGAGGCCCCCTCGTAGCCAAAGGTCTACGTAGGGTCTAACAAAAGCTGTGTAGATTGCTTTGAACGCGTCCTGATTTAAGTTTCTAAACGACGTTCCAATGTTTGCCAGCGTCCCATATGCCGCTGATGTCACCCTGTCTGTGTGTGCCTGTGGTGTTAGTAATGACATTATATCTATTCCCAAATCTCTTTCTGTCTTTGATTCCTGAAACTGCCTTTCATTAATGGTGTAGACACTTTCTGGTCTTCTTTCTTCCTTCTCTATCTTCATTACCTTACACTTATTGGGACTGAACTCCAGCAACCATTTGTTTGTCCACTTCTGGAGTTTGTTAATGTAATTGTGTAACATTCTACAGTCGTCCTCTGTTTTTACATTCCTCAGTATTTTGGCCTCGTTCCCAAACATTGACTTGTACGAGCTCACGCCCTCGAGTAGATTATTAAAGTAAATTAGGAACAGCAGTTGTCCCAAGACAGAGCCTTGTGGGACTCCACTTGAACCTTCCTTCACCTGGAGACCTCGTCTTTGACTCTCTGTCTTCTGTCCTTGAGGTACTCCCTTGTCCAGTTTAGTGTCTTCTCGTTTATTCCAGCTTGCTTCTCCCTCTTGTACACCAGCCTGTCACGAGGAACTGTATCAAATGCCTGTTGACAGTCGAGGAAAAGTGCAGTCTACCCAGCCTTCTGTTTCCTGTCGTATTGTAGTAACCTTGTCATAGAACTCGGTCAAGTTTGTCAGGCATGACTTTCCTTTTCTGAAGCCATCTTGTCGTTGTGTTACAAAACACTTGGGCTGGACGGTAGAGCGTCATGCAGGTCGGCGTTCAATCCCCCGACCGTCCACAAGTGGTTGGGCACCATTCCTTCCCCCCCTCCCCCCGTCCCATCCCTATTCCTTATCCTGACCCCATCCGAGTGCTATATAGTCGTAATGGCTTGGTGCTTCTGATAATTCCCCCCCCCCCCCCCCCCTCCCTCTGTTACAAAAGTTGATCCTCACTAGATGCTCCACTGTTCTCCCCCTGGTTACTCTTTCTAGCTCTAGCAGTTTAGTAAGAACTACTAAGAACTGTAAGAACTGTTTAGTAAGAACTGCAATGTCAGTGACATTGGTCAGTGGTTCAGTGCCTCCTGTCTCTCCCCTTTGCTTGGATATTGGGACGACATTTGTCTTTTTTTCATGATTCTGGAAGCATTCCTGTTTCGAGGAAACAGGAAGAATTCCTGTTTTATTAAAAAACCTCAGTTAGTGGTTGACACAGCACTTGTGCAGCCTCCTTCAGTAGCCATGATGATATTACGTCTGGCCCAGTTGATTTTATTGCACCTTAAAAAGGCGTTTTTAACAACTTACACTGTGACTACTATGTCATCCAGTGTTTCCTCTGGCCTTTCATCATTCAACTCTGGTCTCCACTTTAGTTCCATTGTAAAGACCTCCTGGAATCTTTTGTTTACTTCCTCACACACACACACACACACCTCCTTGTCGTTTTCTGTAACACTTCCCCCCTTGCCTCTTTAATAACGTGATCTTTGACTGCTGTTTTTCTCCTTATATGGCTATAAAAGAGCTTCGGTTGATCCTTAACTTTTGCTGCTACGTCACTTACAAATTATCTCTCAGCTTCTGGTGCTCTTTAGTACATCTCTACTTTCCTCTGATGCCAGCTCTCTCTACTTCCTCCATGCCTTTGTGTTCCTCTCATTTGTTCTCTGCACTGCCTATTGAACCAGGAGGTTCTACTTAGCCTTGTTCATCACCCCTCGTTCTTGAGTACGATGTTCAGATGCACATTTATGAACAATAACTTAAAATCATTTAAGTTACCATCTTCCCTACCAGTTCCCTCTCCCAATGGACGTCACTCAGAAGAACAATACTCACATTACTGCAGCCTCCAGGTCTGTGCTCTCACATATTTCTTCGTGTGTGTGTTGGTCTATCCTGTTCCTTAAGCTCTATTATGTTCTGAAGCACGATAATGCAGTGGTCACTTGCCCCCCTCAGGGCAATACTCTATCATACTCATACTCATACTCAACACTCATACTCATACTCATACTCAACACTCATACTCATACTCAACATGCATACTCAACACTCATACTCAACACTCATACTCATACTCAACATGCATACTCAACACTCATACTCACACTCATACTCACACTCATACTCAACACTCACACTCAATACTCATACTCTTCCCCACATCTGCCTCAGTTCGGGCCGGAACCAAGTTTCGTGTCGCTGGCGGGTCATCTCCACTTAGATGACATCTCCACCATGTCATCTCCATCTTGTCGGTTCTGTACTATGTTGTTTCAGGAAGTACTTAAGTGTTGTGTCTACTAGTTTTGTTCTCTGCGTCTTATCTCCTCCATGGGGGGGGGGGGGTTACGTTGAGATGATTTTGGGGCTTAGCGTCCCTGCAGCCCGGTCCTCGACCAGGCCTCCGGTAATCCAGTCTATTTTCTCTGTGATTGAAATTACCCAAGTATTAGCATTCTGGCTCTCACTGCTTTTGACATCGTGGCTCTCACTCCTCTTGACATCGTGGCTCTCACTCTTCTTGACACCGTGGCTCTCACTCCTCTTGACACTGTGGCTCTCACTCCTCTTGACATCGTGGCTCTCACTCTTCTTGACACCGTGGCTCTCACTCTTCTTGACACTGTGGCTCTCACTCCTCTTGACACTGTGGCTCTCACTCCTCTTGACATCGTGGCTCTCACTCTTCTTGACACCGTGGCTCTCACTCCTCTTGACACCGTGGCTCTCACTCCTCTTGACACTGTGGCTCTCACTCTTCTTGACACCATGGCTCTCACTCCTCTTGACACTGGCTCTCACTCTTCTTGACACCGTGGCTCTCACTCCTCTTGACACCGTAGCTCTCACTCCTCTTGACACCATGGCTCTCACTCTTCTGGACACCGTGGCTCTCACTCCTCTTGACACCGTGGCTCTCACTCCTCTTGACACCGTGGCTCTCACTCCTCTTGACACCGTGGCTCTCACTCCTCTTGACACCGTGGCTCTCACTCTTCTTGACACTGTGGCTCTCACTCTTCTGGACACCGTGGCTCTCACTCCTCTTGACACTGTGGCTGCTTTTTCTAATATCTTCAGGTAAATGTCACTGCATTTGTCATACTCTTTGCTAGGCCTCCTGGAGTTGAGTGCGGGGTTGTAAATCACCGCTGCCACGATCGTCATGTCCCCGAATGTTGCAATTCCTTATACACACTCTTGCTGATCATGTTCCTCTGACACTTTCAGTTACTCGCAGCTCCAGTGATGTTGTAGCAGTTGAAATTGACGATTTTTCTTATATATGGCATTTCGGAACACTTTCCTACCTGCTATGGCGACGATATGGCAACACACACTCTCTCTCTCTCTCTCTCTCTCTCTCTCTCTCTCTCTCTCTCTCTCTCTCTCTCTCTCTCTCTCTCTCCTTCAAGCTATGGCACCAACTACTTGGGAACTATTTGGTCAAACGTACAAAATATGTACTGTTAGAACCCTAAAATTTCACATTTTTGTAATTGTTAATTAGCCAAATGGCAGACTAAAAAAAAAAAGTAGATAAGTAGGTACAGAACCAAACTGAATCTCTCCAGGCAATCCAAGGCCTAATATCTTAATCCTAACGTAGTACTTATATGTACTATACTAAGCCTAGGAATGTTGACTTATGGATTTTGATTTTATCGCGCCAAAAGATACAAAAAAAAAAAAAAATACAGAGAGTTCCACTCACCAGGGTTGTAGGGGGACTCGAACCTCCGACCCCAGGCCTGGGAGTCCCATACAGACCGGGTGAATGAAGTTTTTATTTCACCGGACGTGTAGATGACAATTTACCGGGTTGATTTCAACAGTCCACGTGCGAACGGTCGCCCCAAATACTTGGTATAGTGCCACTTATTCTAGGAGTGTAGGCTGATGTATTGACCGAAATACATCCATGCCAGGGAATACAATACCAGAATGGGAACTTACAAAATCATGTATACAATGTTGTTATGCCTGAAATGGCAACTCTGAGACTAATATACATTGAAAAAAAAAGAGATTGATAGGCCTTAGTAACCCTCCAGAGGTTGATAGGCCTTAATAACCCTCCAGAGGTTGATAGGCCTTAATAACCCACCAGAGGTTGATAGGCCTTAATAACCCTCCAGAGGTTGATAGACCTTAATAACCCACCAGAGGTTGATAGGCCTTAATAACCCTCCAGAGGTTGATAGACCTTAATAACCCTCCAGAGGTTGATAGGCCTTAATAACCCTCCAGAGGTTGATAGACCTTAATAACCCTCCAGAGGTTGATAGGCCTTAATAACCCTCCAGAGGTTGATAGACCTTAATAACCCTCCAGAGGTTGATAGACCTTAATAACCCACCAGAGGTTGATAGGCCTTAATAACCCACCAGAGGTTGATAGACCTTAATAACCCTCCAGAGGTTGATAGGCCTTAATAACCCTCCAGAGGTTGATAGGCCTTAATAACCCTCCAGAGGTTGATAGGCCTTAGTAACCCTCCAGAGGTTGATAGGCCTTAATAACCCTCCAGAGGTTGATAGGCCTTAGTAACCCTCCAGAGGTTGATAGACCTTAATAACCCTCCAGAGGTTGATAGACCTTAATAACCCACCAGAGGTTGATAGGCCTTAATAACCCACCAGAGGTTGATAGACCTTAATAACCCTCCAGAGGTTGATAGACCTTAATAACCCACCAGAGGTTGATAGGCCTTAGTAACCCTCCAGAGGTTGATAGGCCTTAATAACCCTCCAGAGGTTGATAGGCCTTAGTAACCCTCCAGAGGTTGATAGACCTTAATAACCCACCAGAGGTTGATAGGCCTTAATAACCCACCAGAGGTTGATAGACCTTAATAACCCACCAGAGGTTGATAGGCCTTAATAACCCTCCAGAGGTTGATAGACCTTAATAACCCTCCAGAGGTTGATAGACCTTATCAACCCACCAGAGGTTGATAGACCTTACCAACCCTACGCCAAACTGCGTTTCAACAGCGATGCGGCCATTCAGGAGACCATCACACGTGGGACTAGGTCATATTAAACAATATGCTAATAATGTAATAAAAGTTCAGAACATGTTCACTACTCGTACCATGTTTGGCCTGGACTCCAGGGTGGAATTTGGCGGAATTTTAAGGCACGAAAAATGCGAACATTACAAACCAAGCAAATATTTTACAGTGTTGAAAAAGCCACTTAACTATTTGTTTCATCTTGAAACTATCCTGTGTATACATAAGTAATAAGACAGTATGTATATGTATCAGATATACATGTGTATGTACACATGGCCCCACCACCACCACCACCACCTCCAAAAACACACACACACACACACACACACACACACACACACACACACGTGGATACAAGTATCGATTTGGCACCACTGTCTCGCTCCTTCAGGCAGAAGTGGTTGGGGAGGTTTTCGGTGAAGCTGCGTTTCAAGGGTTGAGCTTTAGCTCATGGGTCCCGCCATTTAAACCATTTATACAGCTGGAGTTTTGATTTACGAGTCTTTAATTGGGTGATTTGGAGAATTTAATATATATATATATATATATATATATATATATATATATATATATATATATATATATATATATATATATATATATATATATATATATATATATATATATATATATATATATATATATTCCGTTATCCCCTATTTCGAAAATATTTTTGTAACTCTCTCGTTTGAAAACTATTCCATGAGTCTCTATTTCGGAAAAAATCTATGAAATATATTTCGAAAAATATTCTGTGACACTTATTTTTATTTGTTTGTTTAACTCTCCATATTTCGAATTGCCAACCACTTGAGGTGGAGGACAGAGCGACGGTTTTGCTTCATGCGGGTCGGCGTTCAATCCCCGACCGTCCACAAGTGGTTGGGCACTATTCCTTACCCCCCCTTCCCACCGTCCCAGCCCTAATCCTTATCCTTCCCCCCATTCCCAGCGCTATATAGTCGTAATAACTTACCCCTTTTCCCCCTATTAATTCCCTTGCCTTCCCTATTTCGAAAAATACCTCGCAATTCCCTATTTAAAAAAAAAAAAATATTCCGTGACTCCCAATTTCGAAAAAAAAGATGACCGGTTCTCTGACAAAAACAGTATATTTTCCATGTATAAAGAATAAATTGTATTTCAACTTTTCCATCACAAAAATTAAATTCGAAAATAACTTTTGAAGAAAAGCTTTTTATTGAAGTAAAAATGTTCAAACTGCCTATTTTGAAAAGGCATTTCACCACTCTAATTCTGAACAACTGTAACATTTATGTTCGCTATGTTGCAACATACTTTCATAATATACTTTTTATAAATATACTTTCTGGACATACTTTCATGACATATTTTCCTAATATATAAACCATAATTTCATAATATACCTCCATTAAATACTTTCATAACATACTTTCGTAATTTACTTCCACAATATACTTTTATTATATACTTTCTGAACATACTTTCATAGCACTCATTATATACTTTCATAATATATTTTCTGAACATATTTTCATAGCACTCATTATATACTTTCATAATATACTTTCTGAACATATTTTCATAGCACTCATTATATACTTTCATAATATATTTTCTGAACATATTTTCATAGCACTCATTATATACTTTCATAATATATTTTCTGAACATACTTTCATAGCACTCATTATATACTTTCATAAAATACTATTTGCAGAATCGAACTTAGAGAGACTTGATCTTAATTAAACATTAAGTGACACATTACACTTGTAATCTAAGTAGTAATTAGTGATGCTGGGGGGGGGGGGTAATCAGTTTGAAGTTTCTGATGGACTTGTGGTGGTTCCCGTTTCTGAGTGGACGACCTGATAGGTACTACACGTGTATTTGTTTACGCATAGGGCGCTCACACACACACACTCACACTCACACACACACACACACACACACACTGTCATGTGTAGATATGACAGAGCCCGATAGGCTCAGGAATCTGTACACCTGTTGATTGACGGTTGAGAGGCGGGACCAAAGAGCCAGAGCTCAACCCCCGCAAACACAACTAGGTGAGTACAACTAGGTGAGTACACACACACACACACACACACACACACACACACACACACACACACACACACACACACACACACACACACACACACACACAATGAGTAGGAAAATATACAATCAATTGTAAAGAAATTTGCAAGGAATTCAATGCCAGCTTCCATGGAGTGTTCACAACTGAACCTGAACACCTCCAAGGGCTAGAATCTATCCAATATTTAGAGATGTAATTGGCTGAAAAGCTTTAAATTGGATTGTATCATAAATTATAACTATCCAAAAACTATTTCATCAATTTTAACTGGCCAAAAAACTATTTCAAATCCAATTAATCCCAGAAGTATAATGGTCTGGAATCACAAAGTAATTACCTAAAACTAGGAAGAGGTAATTGGCCTGTTAACGACCCTTGACCTCTTCCAAGCGCCTGAGTCCTACTGACAACCTGTCAATCCCAACTAACGATTGTGTCAAGAGGAATGACAGACTGTGCGCTCGTTCTAATTACAACCATTTCCTCGCTTGTTTCGCGGGGCGGTCAAATTGGTGCTATGTTAATGGGGCGAGAAATAGACGAAATTGAAAGGCAATAAAGTAGTTACGAAACAACGGGGAATAAACGAGGCGAATTGGGAAAGAAATGCGACGAATAATTGGTTTGTTGTATAATTTTAAGGATCCTAAAATGGGTGTAATTTTTTTTGTCAGTAAGCTCCACCCACCATATACTAAGCTCCACCCACCATGCTGTAAGCTCCACCCACCATATACTTAGCTCCACCCACCATGCTGTAAGCTCCACCCACCATACTGTAAGCTCCACCCACCATGCTGTAAGCTCCACCCACCATGCTGTAAGCTCCACCCACCATCCACTAAGCTCCACCCACCATGCTGTAAGCTCCACCCACCATCCACTAAGCTCCACCCACCATGCTGTAAGCTCCACCCACCATGCTGTAAGCTCCACCCACCATGCTGTAAGCTCCACCCACCATCCACTAAGCTCCACCCACCATGCTGTAAGCTCCACCCACCATCCACTAAGCTCCACCCACCATATACTAAGCTCCACCCACCATCCACTAAGCTCCACCCACCATGCTGTAAGCTCCACCCACCATGATGTAAGCTCCACCCACCATGATGTAAGCTCCACCCACCATCCACTAAGCTCCACCCACCATATACTAAGCTCCACCCACCATCCACTAAGCTCCACCCACCATACAATAAGCTCCACCCACCTTACTCATTCACCAATGAGTGATCACCTTTTCATATTTAACCCCGCCCTCTAACCAATCAGAAACCCCCCTAGCATCTCCGGATGCCAGATACGTCAATATGATAAGCTATCAAGGTTCATATACATGCTAATGAGCCCCTATCACCTCTAATTACTCCCTTCCATAATTAACGATCCATTTTCCATAACCATTAAGACGTTATCTTGGATCATTAACTCCAATTACTATCGCAAATAAGAATGTTTAATTGGACACACTGAAGATGATTAGGCAAGGAGACGGCTTGAGGGGGGGGGGGGTCTAATTACCCCTGACGGTCATTAACACAATTATAACATATATAACAACCATTCTCAGCTAACAACCATTCTCAGCTAACAACCATTCTCAGCTAACAACCATTCTCAGCTAACAACCATTCTCAGCTAACAACCATTCTCAGCTAACAATCATTCTCAGCTAACAACCATTCTCAGCTAACAACCATTCTCAGCTAACAACCATTCTCAGCTAACAACCATTCTCAGCTAACAACCATTCTCAGCTAACAACCATTCTCAGCTAACAACCATTCTCAGCTAACAACCATTCCCAGCTAACAACCATTCTCAGCTAACAACCATTCCCAGCTAACAACCATTCCCAGCTAACAACCATTCCCAGCTAACAACCATTCTCAGCTAACAACCATTCTCAGCTAACAACCATTCTCAGCTAACAACCATTCTCAGCTAACAACCATTCTCAGCTAACAACCATTCTCAGCTAACAACCATTCTCAGCTAACAACCATTCTCAGCTAACAACCATTCTCAGCTAACAACCATTCTCAGCTAACAACCTTTCCCAGCTAACAACCCTTCTCAGCTAACAACCATTCCCAGCTAACAACCATTCTCAGCTAACAACCATTCCCAGCTAACAACCATTCCCAGCTAACAACCATTCTCAGCTAACAACCTTTCCCAGCTAACAACCATTCTCAGCTAACAACCATTCTCAGCTAACAACCATTCTCAGCTAACAACCATTCTCAGCTAACAACCATTCTCAGCTAACAACCTTTCCCAGCTAACAACCATTCTCAGCTAACAACCATTCCCAGCTAACAACCATTCCCAGCTAACAACCATTCTCAGCTAACAACCATTCTCAGCTAACAACCATTCTCAGCTAACAACCATTCTCAGCTAACAACCATTCTCAGCTAACAACCATTCTCAGCTAACAACCATTCTCAGCTAACAACCATTCCCAGCTAACAACCATTCCCAGCTAACAACCATTCTCAGCTAACAACCATTCTCAGCTAACAACCATTCTCAGCTAACAACCATTCTCAGCTAACAACCATTCCCAGCTAACAACCATTCTCAGCTAACAACCATTCTCAGCTAACAACCATTCTCAGCTAACAACCATTCTCAGCTAACAACCATTCTCAGCTAACAACCATTCTCAGCTAACAACCATTCTCAGCTAACAACCATTCTCAGCTAACAACCATTCTCAGCTAACAACCATTCTCAGCTAACAACCATTCTCAGCTAACAACCATTCTCAGCTAACAACCATTCTCAGCTAACAACCATTCTCAGCTAACAACCATTCTCAGCTAACAACCATTCTCAGCTAACAACCACCCAGTTAACAACCCAAACCTCAGTATAAACACTGAATCACCGTTCGCAAGGCCACTAACTACCTCGTTCATCACTCCGTTACAAATACAACAAATACAATTGTATTTGGATTATACAATTTATAATTATTTGGATTATACAATTTATAATTATTTGGATTATACAATTTATAATTATTTGGATTATACAATTTATAATTATTTGGATTATACAATTTATAATTATTTGGATTATACAATTTTAGGCTAAGTACCAAAATATTAAAATAATTGACATGCGTAAATGTTGATATACTGAGAGTTATACACAGATAACGATACTCATACATTCATAGTCATACACAGATAACGATACTCATACATTCATACATAGAGGTGTATTCTGCTCCTGGGGGGGGGGGGTATGTATACACATTAATTCTGGCCCGAACACAGGTCAGAAACAGTATACACGTGGTGGTTGGTCAGTAAGCAGTTATGGTGTATATCTCAGTATACATACACCAAGAAGTTGAGTATACACCTCTCAAGTGTATAAATTCCTTAGCCTTAAAAACTCACCTAAATGACTTGATTACTATTTAATATAGTTTCAAACTCACTACTTAATATGCATTTATAATAATGTCTGTGTTAGGAGGCCAAAGGCTTGTGGCTTGCTTCACTAAACTTTTCAAGATGACACGTGGGGGTGTAGGGAGTATCATAGGTCGGTCGTGGTATATCTACACCAACACCTGCCTCCTACAGGAGGAAGATCCACACCAACACCTGCCTCCTACAGGAGGAAGATCTACACCAACACCTGCCTCCTGCAGGAGGAGGAAGATCCACACCAACACCTACCTCCTCCCACTTCCTAGTGGAGAGGGAGCCAGCGTTTCTGAGGTTCATAATCTTAAGTTCAACGTCCTTCCTGGTGCCGTCTTGGAGGAACTCCACTACACTGAGCCGTTCGTCTCTCTTGCCCTCCAAGTTCTCGAAGACCTTGTCGTAGGAGACGCTCACGTTCTTCAGGTATCTGGTGAGTAGAACAGAAGAACAGCCGTGAGTGAGGATGAGTGAGAGAGAGAGAGAGAGAGAGAGAGAGAGAGAGAGAGAGAGAGAGAGAGAGAGAGAGAGAGAGAGAGAGAGAGAGAGAGAGAGAGAGATACAGAGACTCAGAGAGTGAAAGATATTCAGAGACGAAGAGAGATACTTCTCTCTCGATTGGAAGAGATACAGAGAGAGACACACGGATAGCCACAGAAAGATAGCCACAAAAAGATAACCACATAAAGATAGCCACAGAAATATACCCACAAACATACCCTCATACCAAGAAAATCATGCCAAATACGGCACCCAAACCATTGGACAAATCCATTATCCTAAACTCCCTAATCACCTAACCTAATTAGATGGTTACGTCTGGGGGGTAATTATAAAGTATAATGAGTCTAGCGGTTTATTTATTACCATCGACGGTCATTAAAGGGCGCTAATTAGCGAGTGGTGATAAATGATGATAGATCCTTGTTATTTTAGCGTCAAGCACAGGCTAGTTGGCTCGTTAGAGGACATATACCGGGACTGGCAAGATACGGCACGATATATAAGGTCAGGAGATGTCATCTGGGGTCACCTGACGTCATCTGGGGTCATGTGACGTCATCTGGGGTCACGTGACAGCATCTGGGGTCATGTGACATCATATGGGGTCACTTGACATCATCTGGGGTCACGTGACAACATCTGGGGGTCATGTGACAACATCTGGGGTCATGTGACAGCATCTGGGGTCACCTGACAACATCTGGGGTCATGTGACAGCATCTGGGGTCATGTGACATCATATGGGGTCACTTGACATCATCTGGGGTCACGTGACAACATCTGGGGTCACTTGACATCATCTGGGGTCACGTGACAACATCTGGGGTCACCTGACAACATCTGGGGTCATGTGACAACATCTGCGGTCACCTGACAACATCTGGGGTCACCTGACAACATCTGGGGTCATGTGACAACATCTGGGGTCACCTGACAACATCTGGGGTCACCTGACAACATCTGGGGTCACCTGACAACATTTAGGGTCATGTGACAACATCTGGGGTCATATGAAAACATCTGGAGTCATGTGACAACATCTGGGGTCACCTGACAACATCTGGGGTCATGTGACAGCATCTGGGGTCATGTGACATCATATGGGGTCACTTGACATCATCTGGGGTCACGTGACAACATCTGGGGTCACTTGACATCATCTGGGGTCACGTGACAACATCTGGGGTCATGTGACAACATCTGGGGTAATGTGACATCATCTGGGGTCACGTGACAACAACTGGGGTCACGTGACAACATCTGGGGTCACGTGACAACATCTGGGGTCATGTGACAACATCTGGGGTCACCTGACAACATCTGGGGTCATGTGACAACATCTGGGGTCATGTGACAACATCTGGGGGGCATGTGACATCTGGGGGTCACGTGACAACATCTGGGATCACGTGACAACATCTGGGGTCATGTGACAACATCTGGGGTCACCTGACAACATCTGGGGTCACGTGACATCATCTGGGGTCACGTGACAACATCTGGGGTCACCTGACAACATCTGGGGTCACGTGACAGCATCTGGGGTCACCTGACATCATCTGGGGTCACCTGACAACATCTGGGGTCATGTGACAACATCTGGGGTCACGTGACAACATCTGGGGTCACGTGACAACATCTGGGGTCACCTGACAACATCTGGGGTCACATGACAACATCTGGGGTCACCTGACAACATCTGGGGTCACGTGACAACATCTGGGGTAACGTGACAACATCTGGGGTCACCTGACATCATCTGGGGTCACCTGACAACATCTGGGGTCACGTGACAACATCTGGGGTCATGTGACAACATCTGGGGTCATGTGACAACATCTGGGGTCACGTGACAACATCTGGGGTCATGTGACAACATATGGGGTCACGTGACAACATCTGGGGTCACGTGACAACATCTGGGGTCACGTGACAACATCTATGGTCACCTGACAACATCTGGGGTCACCTGACAACATTTGGGGTAACATGACAACATCTGGGGTCACCTGACAACATCTGGGGTCACGTGACAACATCTGGGGTCATGTGACAACATCTGGGGTCATGTGACAACATCTGGAGTCACGTGACAACATCTGGGGTCATGTGACAACATATGGGGTCACGTGACAACATCTGGGGTCATGTGACAACATCTGGGGTCACGTGACAACATCTGGGGTCATGTGACAACATATGGGGTCACGTGACAACATCTGGGGTCATGTGACAACATCTGGGGTCACGTGACAACATATAGGGTCACGTGACAACATCTGGGGTCACGTGACAACATCTGGGGTAACGTGACAACATCTGGGGTCACGTGACAACATCTGGGGTCATGTGACAACATCTGTGGTCATGTGACAACATCTGGGGTCATGTGACAACATCTGGGGTCACGTGACATCATCTGGGGTCACGTGACAACATCTGGGGTCACGTGACAACATCTGGGGTCACGTGACAGCATCTGGGGTCACCTGACATCATCTGGGGTCACCTGACAACATCTGGGGTCATGTGACAACATCTGGGGTCACGTGACAACATCTGGGGTCACGTGACAACATCTGGGGTCACCTGACAACATCTGGGGTCATGTGACAACATCTGGGGTCACGTGAAAACATCTGGGGTCACGTGACAACATCTGGGGTCACCTGACAACATCTGGGGTCACATGACAACATCTGGGGTCACCTGACAACATCTGGGGTCACGTGACATCTGGGGTCATATGTGACAACATCTGGGGTCACGTGACAACATCTGGGGTCACGTGACAACATCTGGGGTCATGTGACAACATATGGGGTCACGTGACAACATCTGGGGTCACGTGACAACATCTGGGGTCACGTGACAACATCTGGGGTCACCTGACAACATCTGGGGTCACCTGACAACATTTGGGGTAACATGACAACATCTGGGGTCACCTGACAACATCTGGGGTCACGTGACAACATCTGGGGTCATGTGACAACATCTGGGGTCATGTGACAACATCTGGAGTCACGTGACAACATCTGGGGTCATGTGACAACATATGGGGTCACGTAACAACATCTGGGGTCAAGTGACAACATCTGGGGTCACGTGACAACATCTGGGGTCATGTGACAACATATGGGGTCACGTGACAACATCTGGGGTCATGTGACAACATCTGGGGTCACGTGACAACATATGGGGTCACGTGACAACATCTGGGGTCACGTGACAACATCTGGGGTCACCTGACAACATCTGGGGTCACGTGACAACATCTGGGGTCATGTGACAACATCTGTGGTCATGTGACAACATCTGGGGTCATGTGACAACATCTGGGGTCACGTGACAACATCTGGGGTCACGTGACAACATCTGGGGTCACGTGACAACATCTGGGGTTACGTGACAACATCTGGGGTCACGTGACAACATCTGGGGTCACATGACAACATCTGGGGTCACGTGACAACATCTGGGGTCGTCTGACATTTTACCCATTTTGGGTAAATTGATAAATTTATTTTACCCATTTTGGGTAAATTGATAAATTTATTTTACCCATTTTGGGTAAATTGATAAATTTATTTTACCCATTTTGGGTAAATTGATAAATTTATTTTATCCATTTTGGGTAAATTGATAAATTTATTTTACCCATTTTGGGTAAATTGATAAATTTATTTTACCCATTTTGGGTAAATTGATAAATTTATTTTATCCATTTTGGGTAAATTGATAAATTTATTTTACCCATTTTGGGTAAATTGATAAATTTATTTTACCTATTTTGGGTAAATTGATAAATTTGATATTTAATTATATATTAGAATTAAATAATAACTAATTAATTTTCAATTAATCAAATAAAGTCGAAAATAAATGACCAAATGTCTATCAGACGATAGATAAAATTAAGGGCGTCAGAGTCTATTAAGATTCCATGCGGTGATTGCAATAAAGTTCATTGTGGCCCAATAGGCTCGGATCTTACCCCCCTCCCAGCATCACTGAAAACAACAGAAGCTGGAGAAGCAACCAAGTTTCTCCATGATGTATTTTTCCATGGAAATACACAATATACTTTTCCCGTTTTTTTTAAACAGTAAGTTATTATTTTCATTTTCAATTTTCAATATTTCATTAAAATTTTCAATTTTTTTTTCAGTAAATTTCAAGAAATTTTCAATAAAAATTCCATTTTTATATACTCATGACTTCAAAATGATCGTGGGGCCAGATTCACGAAGCAGTTACGCCAGTACTTACGAACCTGGGGCCAGATTCACGAAGCACTTACGCAAGTACTTACGAACCTGTCCATCTTTTCTCAATCTTTGGCGGCTTTGTTTACAATTATTAAACAGTTAATGAGCTCCGAAGCACCAGGAGGCTGTTTATAACAATAACAACAGTTGATTGGCAAGTTTTCATGCTTGTAAACTGTTTAATAAATGTAACCAAAGCCGGCAAAGATTGAGGAAAGATGTACACGTTCGTAAGTGCTTGTGTAACTGCTTCGTGAATCTGGCCCCAGGTTCGTATGTACTTGCGCAACTGCTTCGTGAATCTGGCTTCAGGACGGACCGAAACGTCGCCGTCTCCTTATCTTGTAGTGTGTGGTGTGGTTATCATATCTTCAGTTATCGTGGCTCATCGTCTGCACTACCATAGATCTGTTAGCAGCATACGTCAGACCAACGCCATAGTATGCAGCGAGGTGTAAATTAGAAAAAAATGTAGAAATTGGCTATAAGATTAGTCCCAGAATTAAGGAACATAGTTACTGTAACAGAGTAACGAAGGTGATATCACTTGGAGAAATAAAAACCAGAGGACATGATCCAGGTGTAAAAAATACTTTGTAAAAAATAAGTTGTAGTGTGTGGATAATGAAAGACGCTTCAACGATGAGTATTTAGGATGTGTAAAGCAAATCCAAGCAGATTTTTCACTCAATATTATCCACAGATGGATTAGGTCACCCCAGGCGAGAGACCTGATGATATCCACGGATGGATTAGGCTCCACTAACCCTGAGACGCTTGCTAATCCTCGTATATCAACTTTCAGGATAATCTACAATTATATACGAATTATATACAATCGATTAACCCCACTGAACGAATGGTATACAATAAATAATAATACATTCAATACCTACAATCCCCAAATAAACCGTCTTCCTTTCAATTTCAAATTTGAAAAAATAGTATTGACCAATAAGAAGCGATATACCGTGTTAGCCAATCAGGTGGGAGTGCCAGCCAGCCAATCAGCGAGGAGTCTCAGGAGGACTTTCAGGAAAACCAACTTCCTGAAGGTGCGGGAGAATTGAGGGTGACACCGGCTGAAGTTGTCACCCAATTTCACCCATTTTACGGTGGATGAAATAGGGAGGCAGCGTCTGGGATGCTCTCGGACGGAGGTTCGAACCCTAGTCACGGCCCTTGTGGATTTGTTCAAAAATAGGGAGTTACTCCGTGGAGAGTATACACTTTAGGATGAGTTCTGGATGGATGAGTAAGTACAGCCAATACGGATGAACACAGCCAATACGGATGAACACAGCCAACATGGATGAACACAGCCAACATGGATGAACACAGCCAACATGGATGAACACAGCCAACATGGATGAACACAGCCAACATGGATGAACACAGCCAACATGGATGAACACAGCCAACATGGATGAACACAGCCAACATAGATGAACACAGCCAACATGGATGAACACAGCCAACATGGATGAACACAGCCAACATGGATGAACACAGCCAACATGGATGAACACAGCCAACATGGATGAACACAGCCAACATGGATGAACACAGCCAACATGGATGAACACAGCCAACATGGATGAACACAGCCAACATGGATGAACACAGCCAACATGGATGAACACAGCCAACATGGATGAACACAGCCAACATGGATGAACACAGCCAACATGGATGAACACAGCCAACATGGATGAACACAGCCAACATGGATGAACACAGCCAACATGGATGAACACAGCCAACATGGATGAATAACAAGAACAAATTGATATCTAAATTGATATCTACTGAGTCCGGTTTAAAGTTCCCTGCCTATCTTATCCGGACTAAAATGGCCGCTCGTAAAAGTCAAACCGGACGACTCAGATCTTGAATGCCACTCGAGGTAGATTCTCAGGTCCAATCGTAACATGAAATTTTATATCTGAATAAATTTTTTTTTTCATGTCGTTCGATTTTAAAGGCAAATTAGATAGAGATAAAATTTGGTCTGAATTTTACGCTGAGCAAGCAAAGTGTAGTTGAATGTGAAGAGGGATTCGAACCCCTATCTGGCGAAGTATGGAACCCTGGGTGACGATGGTTCCAAGTGCCAATCTTAGGTTAGAGAGTCGACTTGGTGGAGTCGTTTAATTGACTTAAATTAATTTTTTTTCATAATTTAAAATAATTCATAATAGAGTTATGAGAGTTTTGAGATATATTCGGAGGAAGGAAGGGGGAAAGGGAGGGTGACATTGGCACAGTGTCACTTGGCACTCTTCTTTTACACCATTTCCGACACGCCCATGTTGGGCACATACCCAATAGACATTTCCACTTGTGAATTTAGTTTAGAAAGAAAATCATATATTAATCTCCCTGAAAATACATTAACACCACTCTCTTTGTCTGTCTGTCTGTCTCTCTCTCTCTCTTTCTCTGTCTCTCTCTCTCTCTCTCTCTCTCTCTCTCTCTCTCTCTCTCTCTCTCTCTCTCTCTCTCTCTCTCTCTCTCTCTCTCTCTCTCTCTCTCTCTCTCTCTCTGTCTCTCTCTCTCTCTCTCTCTCTCTCTCTCTCTCTCTCTCTCTCTGTCTCTCTCTCTCTCTCTCTCTCTCTCTCTCTCTCTCTCTCTCTCTCTCTCTCTCTCTCTCTCTCTCTCTCTCTCTCTCTCTTTCCTACTCTCTTTCGCAGCTTCCAGTGTTCCCCTCTTGCTTTCTCTTCCATTATTTTACCTTTCCCTCTTCCCTCACCCCTTACCCTGCCCCCCCTTCCACCCCATTCCACCACCCCCCTCTGTCCCGGATCCAAATCCAGGCGAGTCTAACTCTCCTGCTCTTGTGTAAACATTATTCAGCTAGCTAGCGAGCCTCATTTGGAATTTTTTTAGCCTCGATTCGCAAGATCCTGCCTTGTTTGTTTGTTTGTTTGTGTTGGTGGTGTATGTTTGGGGCAGTGATGGGGGGGGGGGATGTGTATGTTTAGTGGTGTATGTTGGGAGTGGTGTATGTTGGGAGTGGTGTATGTTGGGAGCGGTGTATGTTGGGAGTGGTGTATGTTGGGAGTGGTGTATGTTGGGAGTGGTGTATGTTGGGAGTGGTGTATGTTGGGAGTGGTGTATGTTGGGAGTGGTGTATGTTGGGAGTGGTGTATGTTGGAGTGATGTATGTTGGGAGTGGTGTATGTTGGGAGTGGTGTATGTTGGGAGTGGTGTATGTTGGGAGTGGTGTATGTTGGGAGTGGTGTATGTTGGGAGTGGTGTATGTTGGTAGTGGTGTATGTTGGTAGTGATGTATGTTGGGAGTGGTGTATGTTGGGAGTGGTGTATGATGGTAGTGGTGTATGTTGGGAGTGGTGTATGTTGGGAGTGGTGTATGTTGGTAGTGGTGTATGTTGGTAGTGATGTATGTTGGGAGTGGTGTATGTTGGGAGTGGTGTATGTTGGTAGTGGTGTATGTTGGTAGTGATGTATGTTGGGAGTGGTGTA
>NW_025572800.1:0-22479 GCF_020424385.1 Procambarus clarkii
CCTTGAGGATCTTGAATGTGGTGATCATGTCCCCCCTAACTCTTCTGTCTTCCAACGAAATGAGGTTTAATTCCCATAGTCTCTCCTCGTAGCTCATACCTCTCAGCTCGGGTACTAGTCTGGTGGCAAACCTTTGAACCTTTTCCAGTTTAGTCTTATCCTTGACTAGATATGGACTCCATGCTGGTGTCGCATACTCCAGGATTGGTCTGACATATGTGGTGTTTAATGTTCTGAAAGATTCCTTACACAAGTTTCTAAAGGCCGTTCTTATGTTAGCCAACCTGGCATATGCTGCTGCTGTTATCCTCTTGATATGAGCATCAGGGGACAGGTCTGGCGTGATATCAACCCCCAGGTCTTTCTCTCTCTCGGACTCTTGAAGTATTTCATCTCCCAAGTGATACCTTGTATCTGGTCTCCTGCTTCCTACCCCTATCTTCATTACATTACATTTGCTTGGATTAAACTCTAACAGCCATTTGTTCGACCATTCCTGCAGCTTGTCCAGGTCTTCTTGAAGCCTCAAGCTGTCTTAATCCTTCTTAATCTTAATCTTAATCTGTCTTAATCCTTCTCATAATTTTGGCGTCGTCAGCAAACTGCGTGTGGTGGTGGTGGTGTGAATGTGGTGGTTGTGTGTATGGTGGTTGTGTGTGTGTGGTGGTTGTGTGTGTGTAGTGGTTGTGTGTGAGATGGTTGTGTACTCACCTAGTTGTATTCACCTAGTTGTGTTTGCGGGGGTTGAGCTCTGGGTCTTTGGTCCCGCCTCTCAACTGTCAATCAACAGGTGTACAGATTCCTGAGCCTATTGGGCTCTATCATATCTACACTTGAAACTGTATGGAGTCAGCCTCCACCACATCACTTCCTAATGCATTCTATTTGTCAACCACTCTGACACTAAAGAAGTTCTTTCTAATATCTCTGTGGCTCATTTGGGCACTCAGTTTCCACCTGTGTCCTTTTGTGCATGTGCCCCTTGTGTTAAATAGCCTGTCTTTATCTACCCTATCAATTCCTTTCAGAATTTTGACACTGACCACAGGTGATAATGGGGCTGACACTGACCACAGGTGATAATGGGGCTGACACTGACCACAGGTGATAATGGGGCTGACACTGACCACAGGTGATAATGGTGCTGACACTGACCACAGGTGATAATGGTGCTGACACTGACCACAGGTGATAATGGGGCTGACACTTTCCACATCTATATGGTAAATTGACTTTGGAAGAGATTAAAGCCCTTGCGGGTCTTTGTTGGTGTCTATCATGGACTTAACGTGAGTCTTGCTAGAATGTTTTATGTATCATTTATACGCTCTATGATTGACTACAATGCTCTACATCTCACACTGTATACTGACAAAGAGCTGAAATCTCTTGAAACCTTGCAAAATGAAGCTATGCGTCTCATCCTTGAGGTTCCAAAGTCCACGAGAATAGTTAATATGAGAGCAGTTAAAATTACCTACCATAAGTGAGAGAATTTTGTCTATTAGCATAGTTTTCGGCGTGAAGGCATTGAGTAGATCTAGACAACACATGAAGTTTCAAGCTAAACTTCTAATATGCTGCACTCACCTGAGGTCTATAGAAGAAGAACGAAACCTGATTATGTATATTGGTTCTACAAGGTAGCCAACTCCATCAAAATATTAAATATGTACCCAACTCAACTAATGATTAATCAGCCAATTACTCCATGGGATAACTGGGATCTATCAGTTGATTTGTAAATGCGCCCAAGAAGATAGTGTGCACACTACATTATTTAAAACAGCTAACACTGAAAAGCATCACTGAAAGTACTCAGAGTATGGGTAACGATGTGTATCAGTGCTATACCAATGGCTCTGTAGAAGAAGGTGGACGATGTACCGGATGTGCATGTAACATATTTGAACAATCTTCTCTCGTACATACAGCAATGAAGCGCGTCAATGACTGGGCAAGTACAACTCAAACCGAACTTGCAGGTATATACCTTGCCACTGAATTTTTAAAAGACAAAGGCAGTGGACTTATATACTGTGACTCGCAGAGTGCACTCCTGGCATTGAACGCACATAGTAGGGACACCCAGAAAATAGTCAGTGATATTCAAAAGAATGTTTTAGCTGTTTTAACAGATTTGAGATTAAACTCCTATGGATACCATCACATGTTGGCATCTCAAGGCATGAACACTGTTGATATGCTTGCTAAGACAGCCTGCAGAAAACCAGTGGTAGAAATAGATATGGGCGTTTCATTAGCAGTGACGAAGAGAATACTTAAACAAATATCTAATGAAAATCTCACCGACCTAACAAATTCTCAAAGACCTGAAAGTTGTAGCATTAAATATTATGATAGATATCGTGAGGAGACATTCACATTTATTTATTTATTTATTTATTTATTTATTTATTTATATATATATACAAGAAGGTACATTGGGTTTGTGAGAATACATTGGATAGTACAGTATTTACACTCTTGTAAAGCCACTAGTACGCACAGCGTTTCGGGCATTAATCTAGCAGATAATTTTAAGTAGGTAATTTCTATCAGAATTGATAAATGATAAAGATACATTACAAGAGAAAATGAGATGAGAGAGCTTAGTAAGTATATTAAAGCACATTTCTGGGGGGAGCCCCGTCGGCTCCCCGGAGCTTTACCGGCTGATATGCTAATGTCAGACTTTGGCATCAGTCATGTGTATGGAGTTCTAGGGCCTACCGGGGACCACGAGCCAGAACCTGGCCCCCTCAGAGAGGCAAGGGGAGCAATGGCCTATAGAAACCCCCGTGTGGTTGGAAGCATTCTATGTCTGCCATCGAACGGGTCAAGCATCCAGAAAGGTAAGCATTCCAAAACAAACCCCTATTCTGGTGAAAATTGCTACCTAAGCCGAACTAGTGGATAGAACTCTTCAACAGTGGATAGAACTCTTCAACAGAAAACAAGGAAACTAGTATGACGTCATACGTCACCGCGCCGCTGTCTGCGCAGCTCCCCCCTCCCTGGGAGGGGGAAGGGGGAGCCCCAGACCTCCCACGCCGGCTATCCACCCATCAGTTCTTCGGCTGATGCTATAGGCAATGGTTATGTGCTCCGGCTCCAGTGGTTGTTTCAGCACTGTACCTAGAGTGTGGTGTCTGTTTTCTAGGTGGTGCGTGAGCCGGGAGTGATTCTTCAGTACTCGGGCTGCATGCGCCTAGGGTTCCCTTCCCTAGGTGCCCTGTAAGTACTGCCCTTGGGGCTTGGGGCCACCTTCCACAAGTTCCTTGGGTCCTGCCCCTGCTTGGCCGTTTACTGCTTGGTTTTCGGCCGCTCTTTGTGTGCTCGGGTGTTCTGTCTCCCTTGTTCGCCTTAGAGTAAGGGGCAGTGTTTGCACTGGTGGGGCGCAGGGTACTGTGCAGCTTGTCTTTACCAATCATAGCGGCCGGCTCTGTTCCGCTTGGGTACGCTGTCCTCTTGCGGGGTTTTCTTTTTCTTTTTGTTTATCTACCTGGTGGGGGGTCTGCCTTCGTTCTTGCCCCTTGTGTCCCTTGTGTTCTGAGTATTTTCTGGTGGTACCCCTGCTAGGTCCCCGTGAGTGTACACGTCCCAGGGGTTCAGCTCTTAGAAAGTTGTTTGGTAGCTTTGGGTGCCGGTTAGCAGTACCCTGCCTGGGATTACCTAAGCGCGAGTCCTCTTATAGTAAACGCTCGTGACCCTGGGAAACCCCTGGGTGCGCGCGGGTCCGATGGATGTGGACCCCAGAGTCCCCCCCCCCCTCACTTCCAGCGAGTTTGAGGGTTGCTCTCACCCTTTGCCTCTGGGTGACTCTCTGTTTTGCCTCCGTCTGCTGCCTGTGGGGTCGGTGACACCTTCGACCCGGAGTCCTGCGAGTTTGGTTGCTCGTTGTGGCTCGGTTACCCAGTTGTGCTAACAAAGCGGGTGCGGGCAGCAGGGGCGTTGCACTTGAGCCTTGGTGGTGGCAACGTTCTCGTGGTTTCCTCCCCGGGAGCCCCGGGGCTGCCCCGTTGTAGTTCGTTTTGGGACTTGGGGGTGTTGGTTGCTTCGGTTCCATCCACGCCCCCTTGTCTTTCCCCTGGATCACCCTTCCTGCCTGCATCCGGTTCCTTACCGTCTGTAGGTTCGGGGCGGGGTTTTTGGTGGTGTTGAGACTCGGGCAGTCTCGGGGAATTCCCCTTCCGGGGTAGTGACTGGGGCATTTGGGCCTGTTCCTCCAGCCGTGTTGTATGAGTCTGCCAGTGGGCTCCCTTCCTTAGTGTTTTCACGGCTGCCCCGGTTTTCTGGTACGGCCGGGGCTTTGGGGGAACGGCTCGGCCCCGGGGCCTGTCGTGTAGGTTCCCGGGGCTGGGGAGGGGCTGACTGGGGGGGGCCTTGGCCCCGTTAGGCCCCGTGGGGGTTTTTATCCCCCTCTAGGCGGGGCTTGTGGTTACGCGAAGTGGGGTCTTTCCTCCCCACTCGCTGTACGTGCTGTTGGACGTCGGCCCCTCCCCGGGCTCGGTTCCTTGGCCTTTGAGTCGGTTGGTTCCGTCCTGTGGGTGGATGTTTCCTCCCCCCCCATTTTGGGACGGTGTTTTTGTCATGTTTCCCCGTTCGATGGGGTTCTGCGTGACTTCTGATCTCGGGTGCGCCTGCGCCTTCGTGTGCCTTCGGGACTAGTGTTGGCTTCTGTGTTCTCGAGGGTACGGGAAGGTTTTTCGCTACTTCCCGCATTATTGGAACATCTGTCGGCTCCTCGTACTTGTCGCCCTGTTGGGCTACTTGTCGCCCAGTTGGGCTACTTGTCGCCCGGTTGGGCTACTTGTCGCCCGGTTGGGCTACTTGTCGCCCGATTGGGCTACTTGTCGCCCGGTTGGGTTCCTTTTTGGGCTCTTTGCTTCTTTGGCCGGTTTTATTGTTCCTGCTTCCTCTTTTGGCTCCTTTTCTCGTGCAGTAGTCCTGGCTGGCGCCTTCCCGCAGGGAGGGTGTGCGGTTCGGCCAGCGTGTTATGCGCATGCGCCGTGGAGTTTGTTTTGGTCTGGGCGGTGTTTCAGTGCTGGGGTTTTGCAGCCCGGTGATGACTTTTTGCTACAGTGCTTCGCCTCTCGTTCTTCTCCCTGGCTGCGGTATGTGCCCCTTCGCGCCGGGGGTGTCCTGGTTCCCAGTTGTGGGGAGGACACCGCGGTTTTCCCTGTGTCATGGGTGTGGACCGCCTCCTTCGCCTCTCCCTGTTCTCCTGCGGGTCCGGCAGGGTCCGGCTCTGGCGTCTTCACCTGGCGGTGCTCCCAAGTTCTTCTGGGCACGGTTGAGTCGTGTCAAGTTCGAGCCACCATTCGCCAGGTGAGTTTCTGCGGTCTGGCGTCTTTTGGCCGGGCGCTGGATGCGGCGGTGTTTATATACCTATCTTTATTTAGGTATATTTTTGTACGACTGAGACCGTTCGCACACCAGTGACTGTCCCTTTATCACCCCTTCCTGTCCCCCTCATGTGCATGTCCAACCCATGCTGGAGTCATTCAGGGGACCCTCCTTTTTTAATGTTGTGAGGTGTGGGGGTTGTAGGGTTGGTTCTGTACTCACCTGGTAAGGCTCCTGGCTGTGCTTGCAGGATTTGAGCTCTGGCTCTTGGGTCCCGCCTATCTGGTAGAACTTGCGGTATAGTACCAGTGGAGTGCAGTGGTGCTATTGGCACTTTTGGGGAACACTGTATTACCATCAGTGGTCTGTGCTTGTTACACGACCTACTTGCGAGCATAAGCCTTCTTGCTGGTTCGTCTGTGGACTTCCAGGGCGCACTGGCCTGTTTTCGTATGGCAGTTCCGGCCCGTCCTGGTTGTGGGGGTATGTGGGCCGGTGGACTGCTCCTAGCAGCTGCCTGGTGGGCCACCCTCTGTCCGGTCTGGCCTGACCTTGGGCCGGGCTTCAGGTGTAAAACAGCTCCCAGTACCTCATCCAGCAGGTATCGAGCGGGGTTTCTCCGCCGTCGGTCGCCTGGTGCAGGTTTCTGGGCCTGCAGGGTTTTGTCGTGTCTCCGTTGGCCCTGTCTGGGGTCTGCCTGCTCCGTTCTCTGCCTTTGCAGAGGGGAGTTGCTATTTACATGTTGCATGTTGCAGTGGTGCCTGTTGCTGCTGCTGCACGTGTGCATTGGTACCGTGTTTCACGGTGGCGTGTCCTTGTTCCTGTGTCCGGTTGTGGAGTGGCACTTTGCTGCCGTTTTGTGCCTGGGGATTGCGTGGGGGTTTTTTGTCCCTGCCTGATTGTCCACCCCTGGTTGTTCTCCTGGGGTTTTTTGTGCTTCTGCTCTTTCTTCCTGCCTCCTCTGCAGCAGGGGTGTTCTGCGTGTGTTCTTAGGCATTGGTCAGCCTGTGTCCTGTGATGTGCTTCTTTGTCTCGGTCTATTGCGGTTGTTCGTGCCCCTTGGTTCGGGTACTGTTCTGGTGGTGACCCTTCCGCCTTCTTTGGTTTCCTAGCTTGCCCTGCCGTTTTTTTTTTTTTTTGGGGGGGGGGGGTCTTGCGGTGTCTCGTGTCGGACCTGTCGTTTCTGAACTCCTGGCGGCCTTGCATGCTTTGGGGAGTTTTTCTGTTCAGCAGATGTTCCATCTCCTTGTGCCGCCTGGGTTTCGGTGGTCGCGCCCGAGATCTTCCCGCGGCTCCGCCTTTTCCTGGGCTCGGAGGGGCCTTGTCGGGGCTGCTTATGTTCTGCCTCGTGGTCTCGCCTCCGGTTGGTGGTCGGGTGGTCTTCGTGGTAGGTGTCCCACCTGCGTGCTTCTCTTGGCGGCAGTATGGGGTATTTTGGCGGTCCTTCCTTTTCCTGTCCCTTCTTAGGTGGTTACTCTTGTTCGCTTGGTTTACTCTCGGCTTGGTTTTCTAGTGGGGGTTGGGGGCCGTCGTCTTGCCACATACTGTCGCCTCTTTTCGTGTGGCGCAGGCGGAGCCGCTTCAGCTTGCTTTCGGTCTTGGTGTTGCTTCTGCACCGTTAGTCAGCTGTCTTGTGCGTCGTTTCACCTCCGGCCTGTTCGTGCGCCGCTTGCACCATCCTGGTCTCTGATCAGTGTGCTCTGTCTTCTCCTCGGTTGGTAGTGCCCCTTCGGTTCCGGTGTGTTTTTTCGTCGGCTCTTTCCTTTTGGCCTTTGCCTCTGGGGGTCGAGTCGCTGAGTTTTCTTGCTCCTTCGGTTTTAGCGTTTTGGTTGTTTGGTGGCAGCAGTCTCCATATTTTCTGGCGCGGGGTGGGGCTGCTGCGTTCTGGAGGGGTCCAGGGTTTGTTGGTGCTTCGTTGGTCGGGCCGGGGGGTGTCGTTTTTTGTGTTCAGTGGCGGCCCTCCGCTGTTGTTTGCGTGCCACGGCGTTTGGGTCCGGAGCGCGTTTTGCGTTGATCCGGTTCTGTTCTTCCCGGTTCGCGGGTGATAGTGTCCCGGGTGGTCAGCCATGTTCTTGCAGCTAAGCTGCCTGTGTTCTTCCCTCATGCCTGTGGCATTCGTGGCTTCGCTGCTCTCGCTGCCATCTGGACGACGTGGCCTTGCGGTCTTTCGGGCATGGATTTTTGGTGTTCGTGCAGGGGCCTTGCTGCTCGTTGTTCTCGTGTTGTTCCCGGGACTTTTCGGGGCTGTGGCGCCTTGGGTTGGCGTTTGCTGCAAGTTGGTTGGTTGTCTCGCCTCCTTGGGGAGTGCGTGGTATCCGCCTCCCGGTTCTGTCCCTTTGACCTTCCTCTGTGGGTAGTTAGCTCCGGGGAGCCGACGGGGCTCCCCCCAGGAAACCAGCGTTGAATGTAATGAAACGCCATTTTCTGGGTGAGACCCGGAGGCTCCTCGGCAACCCTCTCTCCCTCCGGTCGGCGTTTTTCGCGTGTTTTGACATCCAGCCTCAGAACTGATGAGTGGATAGCCGGCATGGGAGGTCTGGGGCTCCCCCTTCCCCCTCCCGGGGAGGGGGGAGCTGCGCAGACAGCGGCGCGGTGACGTATGACGTCATACTAGTTTCCTTGTTTTCTGTTGAAGAGTTCTATCCACTAGTTCGGCTTTAGGTAGCAATTTTCACCAGAATAGGGGTTTGTTTTGGAATGCTTACCTTTCTGGATGCTTGACCCGGTCGATGGCAGACATAGAATGCTTCCAACCACACGGGGGTTTCTATAGGCCATTGCTCCCCTTGCCTCTCTGAGGGGGCCAGGTTCTGGCCGTGGTCCCCGGTAGGCCCTAGAACTCCATACACATGACTGATGCCAAAGTCTGACATTAGCATATCATCCGGTAAAGCTCCGGGGAGCCTCCGGGTCTCACCCAGAAAATGGCGTTTCATTACATTCAACGCTGGTTTTTTGAATGATGCAAAAGTTGGACAGCTTTTCAATTCAATAGGGAGTGAGTTCCATAGACTGGGTCCCTTTATTTGCATAGTGTTTACACAAATTAAGTTTGACTCTGGGGATATCAAAGAGATATTTATTTCTGGTGTGGTGATAATGGGTCCTATTACATCTGTCCAGGGAGAGTTTCAGAGCAGGATTTGCATTTAAGAACAGGGTTTTGTAAATGTAGTTGACACAAGAGAATTTGTGGAGTGAGATTATGTTTAGCATGTTTAGGGAGTTAAACAAGGGGGCTGAGTGTTGTCTGAAAGCAGAATTTGTTGTTATTCTGATAGCAGATTTTTGCTGGGTAATGATGGACTTGAGGTGGTTTGCAGTGGTTGAACCCCATGCACAGATACCATAATTAAGATAGGGATAGATTAGTGCATAATATAGAGAGATGAGAGCAGAGTTAGGTACATAATATCTGATTTTGGAGAGTATACCAACTGTTTTAGAGACTTTCTTAGTTATGTGTTGTATGTGGGTACTGAAGTTGAGTCTCTTGTCTAGGAATAGGCCAAGAAACTTTCCATCATTTTTATTGCTAATGTCTATCATTGTCTATCAGAAGCTGAATTGCATTTGTAGATTTGCTTCCAAATAAGATGTAGTAGGTCTTTTCTATGTTAAGTGTTAGTTTGTTGGTTGACATCCATAAGTGAACTTTTTTTAGTTCATTATTAACAACATTATTTAGTGTATGTGGGTTGGGGTTAGAGTAGATGAGGGTAGTATCATCAGCAAACAAAATAGGTTTCAGAATGTTAGAGACGTTAGGCAGATCATTGATGTAAATAAGAAATAAGAGAGGTCCCAAAATGCTGCCCTGTGGCACTCCAACGGTTATTGGTAGAGTGGGAGAGGTTATATTATTGATGGCTACACATTGGTGTCTATCACCAAGATAGGATTGGATATAGTCCAGTGTATGGCCTCAAATTCCATAATGATATATATATATATATATATTATATATATTATATATATATATATATATATATATATATATATATATTATATAGTTTATATATATATATATATATATATATATATAATATATATATATATAGATATATGATGTAACTATATAACCTGAGCTTGTAAAAGCACCTTCATCACCTTCAGTGATTAAGTGCTTAGTTGCACACTAGTTTCTTTATCAGCTATTTCACACTGTCAGAGTAAATGAGACAAATGTATGTGAATGCATGTGTGTGTGTATATATGTATGTATATGTGTGTGTTTATGTATATGTATGGGTATAAAGTATATATGGAAGCTGATCAGAATTACATTTCACCTTTGTGAATGTACATTAATGACACTATGTAAAAGACACATCAAACACTTTATGTAGGGCATACGTAAATCTGTATATCTATGTATTTACGTATGTAGGTTAGCTTAACATTTTAAAAGCACCGAATCACCTTCTGTGGCTGAGTGTTCAATAAACCCTTGAACTATATGTTTAACACTTCTCTAACCCTGTCCATAGAGGACAGAAGAAAATGTATATATATGCTGGTTAGCATTGTAAATGTGTGGCCACGTCTGTGGTAGAAAATAATAATAAAAAAAAAAAATTCCACATGTGATAATGGGGCTGACACTGACCACAGGTGTAAGGGGGCTGACACTGTCTACAGGTTGTAACGGGGGGTGGGGGAAATAGCTCTATCTTGTCCATTATTCCACCCCCCAGTTAACTAATGAGGCCGGGGGAAACAGCTCTCTCTAGTCCGTTATCCCGTCCCCAGTTAGCTAACTATTCTAGAGCACTCGCAGAGTTCCTAAGGCAACCTCTCTCGTTCAACACCTTGTAACCTAGGTATTTGACTACCTAGGTGCTAAGACTACAAGGCGCCGTAACTTGAACAGCTACCCGAAACTCTAGAGAGAACTCTAGAATACATTTCACTGCCACAAACGTATAAGAGGAAACGAAAGGAAAGAAATGAAAAGTGAAGTAATTAGTGAGGGTTTAGGGTGAGAGGTAGGGAGGTGGGAGGAGCGAGGAGGGTCATTAGTTGAAAGTGAGAGTTTAGAGAGGGGTGGAGGGAGAGGTGTAGATAGGTAGAAGTAGAAGAGTAGATAGTAGAAGTAGAAGAGTAGATAGTAGAAGACGAAATGCTGCCACAATCCATTCATGATCATTACATACAAGACAAGGAATGGAACTTGTCTGTATCACAAAATTCTCAAAAGATGTTATCAAGAGGTCATTATTAGTATGTCCCATCTTTCATGTACTCAGTAAAATCAGGGACCCAATAATCCCAGAGGCTTTCTCACCTCAACTCAACTCTAGGGGACACAAAGGCAATTTAAATAATAAATTCCATTATATTTCACATACTACGTATCATAATTTAAGCAATGTTCAAGATCTATATATGTAAAGTGAGTCATCCTCCAAGAATCTGAGAACACTACAACTGACTGCCCCTGATCATCACACAACGCTTGTAAAACACGACCAAGTCACCTTAATGTTCAACTCACCAAGTGTCTGCCTATAGCTGGATAGAGGGGGGGGGTCTATAGTTGACAGACTGTCCCGCCCTGCCGGCCGACAGCCTCCCTGCTAGGGCCGTCTTCTCTGCTCTGCTGGCTCGTCTGCTGTTCTTCTCTTAATGCTCTGGAATCGATAGCTCTCCGAGTATATATTGGGGAACCTAGTAACTAACTCTGCCCACAAGTAGATAGCCTGAGGCACTCTACCAAGCCACTCCTTAAACGTCGGCATGTTTGAAGGCTACCAGGCTCCAATTATAAGATTAGTAGAAGTAAGGTGAAATTTGCATGATCTGACCTCAGGTCACTTGAGGTCATTAACGGTTAGAGGTGTGAGTCTCCGGCCGACCAACTGGCACCTGCTCAAATTCTTGTCTCTGACTCATGTATCTCTATGTATTTTAAATACAACTAAACCAAACACCTTACAGTGTTACAAGGTGATAATGGGGCTGTCACTGACCACAGGTGATAATGGGGCTGACACTGACTACAGGTGATAATGGGGCTGTCACTGACCACAGGTGATAATGGGGCTGACACTGACTACAGGTGATAATGGGGCTGTCACTGACCACAGGTGATAATGGGGCTGACACTGACCACAGGAGATAATGGGACTGACACTGACCACAGGTGATAATGGTGCTGACACTGTCCACAGGTGATAATGGGTCTGACACTGACCACAGGTGATAATGGGGCTGTCACTGACCACAGGTGATAATGGGGCTGACACTGACTACAGGTGATAATGGGGCTGTCACTGACCACAGGTGATAATGGGGCTGACACTGACCACAGGAGATAATGGGACTGACACTGACCACAGGTGATAATGGTGCTGACACTGTCCACAGGTGATAATGGGTCTGACACTGACCACAGGTGATAATGGGGCTGTCACTGACCACAGGTGATAATGGGGCTGTCACTGACCACAGGTGATAATGGGGCTGACACTGACTACAGGTGATAATGGGGCTGACACTGTCCACAGGTGATAATGGGGCTGACACTGACCACAGGAGATAATGGGACTGACACTGACCACAGGTGATAATGGGTCTGACACTGACTACAGGTGGTAATGGGGCTGACACTGACCACATGTGATAATGGGCCTGACACTGTCCACAAGTGATAATGGGGCTGACACTATCCACATGTGATAATGGGGCTGACACTATCT
Source organism: Procambarus clarkii (assembly GCF_020424385.1). Lineage (NCBI taxonomy): Eukaryota > Metazoa > Arthropoda > Malacostraca > Decapoda > Cambaridae > Procambarus > Procambarus clarkii. The sequence goes on from NW_025572800.1 coordinate 12,051, forward strand.
ACAGGTGATAATGCGGCTGACACTATCCACATGTGATAATGGTGCTGACACTGACCACAGGTGATAATGGGGCTGCCACTGTCTACAGGTGATAATGGGGCTGACACTGTCCACATGTGATAATGGGCCTGACACTGACCACAGGTGATAATGGGGCTGACACTGTCCACATGTGATAATGGTGCTGACACTGTCCACAGGTGATAATGGGGCTGACACTGTCCACATGTGATAATGGGCCTGACACTGTCCACAGGTGATAATGGGGCTGACACTGTCCACAGGTGATAATGGTGCTGACACTGTCCACAGGTGATTATGGTGCTGACACTGTCCACAGCTGATAATGGGGCTGACACTGTCCACAGGTTGAGGACCTCCGCAGGATGAGGGAGCCCGTCAAGAGCCTGGTGGAGGCTGGCCGGGTGGTGGCCGTCAAGAGGCTGGTGGAGGCTGGCCGGGTGGTGGCCGTCCAGGAAGACCAAGATGGCCGCCGCTCCGCCAGGATAACTCTACAAGACGGACAGCTGTACCTCCACCCACTCCTGCGTCAGCCCACGCCCGCCCACGCCCACACCCTCCAGGTTACTTTATTACACCCTCTAGTCTTACTGACATTACTGACTTACTGAGTTGTGATAACTAATATGATAACATTTTGTTATACAGTTACCAGCATGATTTATATCATCTTGTGCAGGAGAGTGATGTTGTGGGCGTGCTGGACCCCTCCGGCACCCTGGCGTTCCTTGACCTCGGGTGGGCGGGGTCAACAAGAGGGCGGGTCACCATCCGGCTGACCCCTGACACTCCGCTGGCCAGACAGTTTGTGTTGTTGTGTACGGGCCAGCGGGGCCACACCTTCCGCAACACTAAACTGTTGAGGGTGGGGAACAAGGGTCAGCCGGGGGAGAATGTGGTGGGCGGAGACTACGAGAGTAATGATGGTGAGGGAGGAGCCCCACTGTTGCCTGACCTCCGGGGGCTGTACCGGGGGTCACACCGGGCAGGAGCTTTGTGGTCCGGGTCGTACTGGTCGCTGGGGGGTCCCACGAGTGCCCAGTTCAACATCACCACCAGGGACCTCCAGGGGCAGTACCGGCAGTCAGGCCAGGCAGGAGCTGTGGCGTCCTGGTGGTCGCCGGGGTGTTCCAAGAGTGCCCAGTTCGCCATCACCACCAGGGACCTCCAGGGGCAGTACCGGCAGTCACGCCAGGCAGGAGCTGTGTGGTCCTGGTCGCTGGCGGGTCCCACGAGTGCCCAGTTCGTCATCACCACCAGGGACCTCCAGGCTGGCCTCCAGTGGTCATATGTCTTCGGTGATGTGGTGAGCGGCCTGGATGTGGTGAGGGCAGCAGTCAACCACAGTGACATTACGGAGGTGACTGTGGTGGACTGTGGTGTTGTGCTGCCACTCTAGTTCACTGTACCATCACCATCACTACTGTGGTGTTGTGCTGCCACTCTAGTTCACTGTACCACCACCATCACTACTGTGGTGTTGTGCAGCCACTCTAGTTCACTGTACCATCACCATCACTACTGTGGTGTTGTGCTGCCACTCTAGTTCACTGTACCACCACCATCACTACTGTGATGTTGTGCTGCCACTCTAGTTCACTGTACCATCACCATCACTACTATGGTGTTGTGCTGCCACTCTAGTTCACTGTACCATCACCATCACTACTGTGGTGTTGTGCTGCCACTTTAGTTCACTGTACCACCACCATCACTACTGTGGTGTTGTGCTGCCACTCTAGTTCACTGTACCATCACCATCACTACTGTGGTGTTGTGCTGCCACTCTAGTTCACTGTACCATCACCATCAATACTGTAGTGTTGTGCTGCCACTCTAGTTCACTGTACCACCACCATCACTACTGTGGTCTTGTGCTGCCACTCTTGTTCACTGTACCATCACCATCACTACTGTGGTGTTGTGCTTCCACTCTAGTTCACTGTACCATCACTACTGTGGTGCTGTGCTGCCACTCTAGTTCACTGTACCATCACTACTGTGGTGTTGTGCTGCCACTCTAGTTCACTGTACCACCACCATCACTACTGTGGTGTTGTGCTGCCACTCTTGTTCACTGTACCATCACTACTGTGGTGTTGTGCTGCCACTCTAGTTCACTGTACCTCCACCATCACTACTGTAGTGTTGTGATATCACTCTAGTTCACTGTACCATCACTACTGTGGTGTTGTGCTGCCACTCTAGTTCACTGTACCATCACCATCACTACTGTGGTGTTGTGCTGCCACTCTAGTTCACTGTACAATCACCATCACTACTGTGGTGTTGTGCTGCCACTCTAGTTCACTGTACCATCACCATCACTACTGTGGTGTTGTGCTGCCACTCTAGTTCACTGTACAATCACCATCACTACTGTGGTGTTGTGCTGCCACTCTAGTTCACTGTACCTCCACTACTGTCGAGTTGTGCTGCCACTCTAGTTCACTGTACCATCACTACTGTGGTGCTGTGCTGCCACTCTTGTTCACTGTACCATCACCATCACTACTGTGGTGTTGTGCTGCCACTCTAGTTCACTGTACCATCACTACTGTGGTGTTGTGCTGCCACTCTAGTTCACTGTACCATCACTACTGTGGTGCTGTGCTGCCACTCTTGTTCACTGTACCATCACCATCACTACTGTGGTGTTGTGCTGCCACTCTAGTTCACTGTACCATCACCATCACTACTATGGTGTTGTGCTGCCACTCTAGTTCACTGTACCATCACTACTGTGGTGTTGTGCTGCCACTCTAGTTCACTGTACCACCACCATCACTACTGTGGTGTTGTGCTGCCACTCTAGTTCACTGTACCACCACCATCACTACTGTGGTCTTGTGCTGCCACTCTAGTTCACTGTACCACCACAATCACTACTGTGGTCTTGTGCTGCCACTCTAGTTCACTGTACCATCACTACTGTGGTGTTGTGCTGCCACTCTAGTTCACTGTACCATCACTACTGTGGTGTTGTGCTGCCACTCTAGTTCACTATACCACCACCATCACTAATGTGGTATTGTGCTGCCACTCTAGTTCACTGTACCATCACTACTATGGTGTTGTGCTGCCACTCTAGTTCACTGTACCATCACCATCACTACTGTGTTGTTGTGCTGCCACTCTAGTTCACTGTACCATCACTACTGTGGTGATGTGCTGCCACTCTAGTTCACTGTACCATCACTACTGTGGTGTTGTGCTGCCACTGTAGTTCACTGTACCACCACCATCACTACTGTGGTGATGTGCTGTCACTCTAGTTCACTGTACCACCACCATCACTACTGTGGTGTTGTGCTGCCACTCTAGTTCACTGTACCATCACCATCACTACTGTGGTGTTGTGCTGCCACTCTAGTTCACTGTACCATCACTACTGTGGTGATGTGCTGCCACTCTAGTTCACTGTACCATCACTACTGTGGTGTTGTGCTGCCACTCTAGTTCACTGTACCATCACTACTGTGGTGTTGTGCTGCCACTCTAGTTCACTGTACCACCACCATCACTACTGTGGTGATGTGCTGCCACTCTAGTTCACTGTACCATCACCATCACTACTGTGGTGATGTGCTGCCACTCTAGTTCACTGTACCATCACTACTGTAGTGTTGTGCTGCCACTCTAGTTCACTGTACCATCACTACTGTGGTGTTGTGCTGCCACTCTAGTTCACTGTACCATCACCATCACTACTGTGGTGTTGTGCTGCCACTCTATTTCACTGTACCATCACTACTGTGGTGTTGTGCTGCCACTCTAGTTCACTGTACCATCACCATCACTACTGTGGTGTTGTGCTGCCACTCTATTTCACTGTACCATCACTACTGTGGTGCTGTGCTGCCACTCTAGTTCACTGTACCATCACCATCACTACTGTGGTGTTGTGCTGCCACTCTAGTTCACTGTACCATCACCATCACTACTGTGGTGTTGTGCTGCCACTCTAGTTCACTGTACCATCACCATCACTACTGTGGTGTTGTGCTGCCACTCTAGTTCACTGTACCACCACCATCACTACTGTGGTGATGTGCTGCCACTCTAGTTCACTGTACCATCACTACTGTGGTGCTGTGCTGCCACTCTAGTTCACTGTACCATCACCATCACTACTGTGGTGTTGTGCTGCCACTCTAGTTCACTGTACCATCACCATCACTACTGTGGTGTTGTGCTGCCACTCTATTTCACTGTACCATCACTACTGTGGTGTTGTGCTGTCACTCTAGTTCACTGTACCACCACCATCACTACTGTGGTGTTGTGCTGCCACTCTAATTCACTGTACCATCACTACTGTGTTGTGCTGCCACTCTAGTTCACTGTACCATCACTACTGTGGTGCTGTGCTGCCACTCTAGTTCACTGTACCATAACCCATCACTACTGTGGTGTTGTGCTGCCACTCTAGTTCACTGTACCATCACTACTGTGGTGTTGTGCTGCCACTCTAGTTCACTGTACCATAACGCATCACCATCACTCCTGCATCACTATAGACTGTGGGTTTTGATGCCAATGTAATTCAAGTACAACCTTTATCACTATATTACCATAACTTCACTATCTTTGGTGTTTAACTATCATACGTTACTATCACTGCTGTATCACCATCATTTGCTCTTTCACAGTACTGTCACCTATCATTGCTATATCACTATCACCTCACTATAACATCTATATCACCATCACCTCAGGTCCCACACCTGGGATAATGTACTGACCATGTTGAGTAACTGATTGTTGGTGTCACTATATGACAGCTGTTGTCACTGTTATATCACCAACAGCTCACTATCACTTTCACTGCTTCACCAACATCATCTCACTTTCACTGCTTTATCACCTCACACTGATATATTTCCACCTTACTTTCACTAATATATCACTATCATTGCTACATCACCACTACTGCACCATCACTGCTATATTTCCTTCACCTCACTATCACTGCTATATCACCATCACCTCACTATCACTGCTATATCACCACATCACACTATCACTGATATATCACTATCACAGATATATCACATCACCTCACTATCTGTTATATCACTATCACTTCTATATCACCATCACTGCTATATCACCATCACCTCACTATCACTGCTATATCACTATCACCTCACTATCACTTGCTATATCACCTTCACTATCAGTGCTATATCACCATCTCTGTACCATCACTATTACTGCTATATCACCATCACCTCACTATCACTGCTCTATCATCACCACCTCACTATCACTGCTATATCACCGTCACTGTACCATCACTATTACTGCTATATCACTATCACCTCATCATCACTGGTATATCACCATCACCTCACTATCACTGCTATATCACCATCACCTCACTATCACTACTGTATCATCACCACCTTACTATCACTAGTATATCACCATCACTGCTATATCACCATCATCTCACTATCACTGCTATATCACCATCACCTCACTATCACTGCTATATCACTATCACCTCACTATCACTGCTATATCACCATCACCTCACTATCACTAATATATCACCATCACTAGCTATATCACCATCACCTCACTATCACTTGCTATATCACCATCACCTGCTATATCACCTGCTATATCACCATCACTGGGATATCACCACTGCACTATCACTGCTATATCACCATCACTGGTATATCACCATCACCTCACCATCACTGCTATATCACCATCACTGGTATATCACCTTCACCTCACTATCACTGCTATATCACCATCACTGGTATATCACCTTCACCTCACTATCACTGCTATATCACCATCACTGGTATATCAACTTCACCTCACCATCACTGCTATATCACCATCACTGGTATATCACTTTCACCTCACTATCACTGCTATATCACCATCACTGGTATATCACCTTCACCTCACCATCACTGCTATATCACCATCACTGGTATATCACCTTCACCTCACTATCACTGCTATATCACCATCACTGGTATATCACCTTCACCTCACCATCACTGGTATATCACCTTCACCTCACCATCACTGGTATATCACCTTCACCTTACCATCACTGCTATATCACCTTCACCTCACCATCACTGCTATATCACCTTCACCTCACCATCACTGCTATATCACCTTCACCTCACCATCACTGCTATATCACCATCACTGGTATATCACCTTCACCTCACTATCACTGCTATATCACCATCACTGGTATATCACCATCAACTGCTATATCACCATCACTGGTATATCACCTTCACCTCACTATCACTGCTATATCACCATCACTGGTATATCACCATCACTGCTATATCACCATCACTGGTATATCACCTTCACCTCACTATCACTGCTATATCACCATCACTGGTATATCACCTTCACCTCACTATCACTGCTATATCACCATCACTGGTATATCACCTTCACCTCACTATCACTGCTATATCACCATCACTGGTATATCACCATCACCTCACCATCACTGCTATATCACCATCACTTGTACATCACCATCTCCGCACTATCACTCAGGTCCCACACATGGGGTCAAACACTAAGCTAAGTAACAAAACTTAGCTGTGGATAAGCTGCCATGTATATATTTTACACCAGAATATAACAATGTAATATAATATATATTATTTCATTATCCATAGTGTTACTCTACAGTTGTAAATTGGTCGGTGCTTGTTAGTCTGTAAATAATATTACTGCTAAACACTACTAATAATTATGTGTTTAAATCACGAAAATTTACTCATGATGAAAAATTTGTTTCAATAATTACCCCTGGAATCATTCCATGGTTTAGATATGTTGATGATATTTTGTGTATATGGCCTACAGATGTAAACACAGACGAATTTGTAGCTAAACTTAATGATCAAGTCACCTCTAGAAAATTTACTATGGAGACTGAAATTGGTAAATGTTTGCCATTCTTAGATATACTTATTCATAGGGAAGATTGTTCACTAAAGTTTAGTTTTTACAGGAAGTCTACGAATAATTTATCTTATTCATTATTTCTCAGGACAGATACAATGTGAAAAAATCTATTTTTTCCTCTATGTATCTCAAGAGCTCTTCGGGTTGTTAGTCCAGAATTCTTTGATGAAGAGTTTAAGAATATTGATTCTATTGGTCTCAAGCTTTGTTATCCACTGAGTTTTTTGGAAGTTTGCCGTAGCAAAGCACGTCGTACATATTATAATAATATATGCAGTGAGAAAATTCGCCCAAAGAATGTGTTGTGTTTACCATATTTTTCTGGGTTTGAAAATATTGTCAAGGCCTTGAAACTTTTTGATATACATGTATTGTTTAATTACGAAAATACTGTTAGAAAACTATTAGCTAGAAACAGTCCTCGTAGTGATAATTGTATCATATATAAAATACCTTGTAAAGATTATAATAGGTTCTATGTTGGGCAAACATCTTAAGATTTGAAATGTAGAATGTCGCAACATAAATACTCTGTAAGACATGGCCAATTGTCTAATGCGTTGTTTGTTCATTTGTCAGAAAATTCCCACCAAATTGATTGGGAGATGGCTTCTTCATTAACGAATTGTAAAAGCACTTTCAGTAGGAACATAACTGAATCTGCTTTAATACAGATTACAAAATTATGTAACTCGAACATTAGCAGTGGTTTGTATAATTTAGATCCATTTTTGATTGATCAGTTAGAGGGCATTTTTAGTAGGATCATTGATACACATTTGTCTCACTAATACCATGTTAATATCCACTATTTTATAAATATCAATGTATGGGCCTATTGGCCCATAGGATACAGCCCCCTATTTACATCCACCCTTTCCCAGTCATACGTTTATCATTGTACCTCACTTCACTTCACCTCTCTCCTGCCTATATATGTCCAAGTCTATGTACATGTAACTCACCCTTCTGAAGATATATTATTAAATACGAAAGTTCTTAAGGAAATTCCTGTTTCAATTCTTCCTTCGTGGTCTGACACTGTCACTACTAATAATTATGTTAATTGTAATAGTTATGGCAATTATGTTTTGTAACTGTTTGTTAACAGTTTCCACTGACTGTTGTCATACTGGCAACCCGTTCTCGCAAATTTAGTAAGTCAATATTGACTTATTAAATATGTGCATAGGTGACATACTTAACATAATAGTTTCCCTTGAAAAGCTTCATAGAAAACACCGACCTTACCTAACCTACTTAGTATGTTAAGATAAGCATCTTATTGCTTCGTAATTACAATTATTACCTAACCTATACCTATAATAGGTTAAGTAACAATTGTAATTACGAAGCTATAAGATGCTTATTTTAACATACTAAGTAGGTTAGGCAAGGTCGGTGTTTTCTATGAAGCTTTTCAAGGGAAACTATTATGTTTAGTATGTCACCTATGCACGCAACTAATAAGTCAATATTGACTTATTAAATTTGCGAGAACGGGTTGCATACTGGACCATGGTGTTGTGATATTACCATACTGGTCCATGGTGTGTTGTGATATTACCATACTGGTCCATGGTGTGTTGTTATATTACCATACTGGTCCATAGTGTGTTGTGATATTACCATACTGGTCCATGGTGTGTTGTGATATTACCATACTGGACCATGGTGTTGTGATATTACCATACTGGTCCATGGTGTGTTGTGATATTACCATACTGGTCCATGGTGTGTTGTGATATTACCATATTGGTCCATGGTGTGTTGTGATATTACCATACTGGTCCATGGTGTGTTGTGATATTACCATACTGGTCCATGGTGTGTTGTGATATTACCATACTGGTCCATGGTGTGTTGTGATATTACTATACTGGTCCATGGTGTGTTGTGATATTACCATACTGGTCCATGGTGTGTTGTGATATTACCATACTGGTCCATGGTGTGTTGTGATATTACCATACTGGTCCATGGTGTGTTGTGATATTACCATACTGGACCATGGTGTGTTGTGATATTACCATACTGGACCATAGTGTGTTGTGATATTACCATACTGGTCCATAGTGTGTTGTGATATTACCATACTGGTCCATGGTGTGTTGTGATATTACCATACTGGTCCATGGTGTGTTGTGATATTACCATACTGGACCATGGTGTGTTGTGATATTACCATACTGGACCATGGTGTGTTGTGATATTACCATACTGGACCATGGTGTGTTGTTATATTACCATACTGGTCCATGGTGTGTTGTGATATTACCATACTGGTCCATGGTGTGTTGTGATATTACCATACTGGACCATGGTGTGTTGTGATATTACCATACTGGTCCATGGTGTGTTGTGATATTACCATACTGGTCCATGGTGTGTTGTGATATTACCATACTGGTCCATGGTGTGTTGTGATATTACCATACTGGACCATGGTGTGTTGTGATATTACCATACTGGACCATGGTGTGTTGTGATATTACCATACTGGTCCATGGTGTGTTGTGATATTACCATACTGGTCCATGGTGTGTTGTGATATTACCATACTGGTCCATGGTGTGTTGTGATATTACCATACTGGTCCATGGTGTGTTGTGATATTACCATACTGGTCCATGGTGTGTTGTGATATTACCATACTGGACCATGGTGTGTTGTGATATTACCATACTGGTCCATGGTGTGTTGTTATATTACCATACTGGTCATACAAATACAGGTTTGGATAACTTTTAGGTTATCCAAACCTGTATTTGTATGTTCTCTCCATGTTCCTAAAATATCCTCCCAAATGTCCATTCCATATTTTTCACCCGTTTCTCCATATTTTCCATTATCTACCAATGTTCACAGCATGTTCTCTGTATTCTCCATTTTCTACCAATGTTCACAGCATGTTCTCTGTATTCTCCATTATCTACCAATGTTCACAGCATGTTCTCTATTCTCCATTATCTACCAATGTTCACAGCATGTTCTCTGTATTCTCCATTATCTACCAATGTTCACAGCATGTTCTCTGTATTCTCCATTATCTACCAATGTTCACATCATGTTCTCTGTATTCTTCATTAACTACCATTGTTCACAGCATGTTCTCTGCCAGTTCAAATCATATTTTTGCATTCTCTTTCATGTTTTCTATGTTCTTTGTCATATTCTCAATGTTCTCAGCAAGTTCTTCACTGGGTTCATGTCATTCTCATTCATGTTCTCTGTGTACTTTCTCATGTTCCCCGTATGTTCACTGTGTCCACCGCATTCTCTTACATGATCTTTAAAATCAAATGTACAATTATTTCTTCCATTCAGTAACTAGTTCTTTGTCAAATATTATCAACAGCAACATTACTAATTCTTAAGAAGTTAATAAAAAGTAACTTTGTAGTAACTCATCACCTTTATTTTCAAAAACTATGTC